>WURT03160328.1:0-10739 GCA_009936505.3 Holothuria glaberrima | reverse complement strand
GGGAGGTCCTATCCCTATTAACTTCAAGGTCAGCACAACAGACTGAAAAAACAAAGGAAACAAAGCATTTCTTATCATTGTGAGGAACTGATATCAGGGAGTTGGCTGGTGATATAACTCCCACTTGCCTCAAGCTCACTTTGGGTCACTAATGCAGTAACTTCTTTTGCTGATATCTCGAGTAATACATGTCCGATTCGAATGAAAGTTTCACTAAAATGCATAGATTTGGTTCCTCTTTCACATATGAAAAGTAAATTTTTGCTTGAACCCTTCTTTTAAGGGTCCAGCCATTTTTTACCCTTTAGAAATCTCGTATTAAGGTTTACAAGTGACATTGAAGTTGGAGAAAGACTGAGTAGATGCAGAGCACATATGGTAGTATGATATCTGGCTTTAAGTTAATTTCAAAACACCTCATACTCTTATCTAGAATGTCCCTGATGTGATCAAAGTAATTTGCCAAAGAAATTATGTTGTTTCAACTAAGACACTGTCCTTCTGAGGATCTTCATAAGACATCAGTCTAGATACAAGTATGGAGTGATGTAAATTTGGCCTATGTACACAGTCTTTATTAAAAGTATCATTTTATTGATAAATCTACGTTTCTGCAAAGCAGTATTCGTTGGCCTTTTCGCTCTGGTTTCTTCACTATCCAAAATATGAAATACATGAATTAAATTACACTAGTCCTTTGATTCCTTGCCTAAGGCGGGCAAGGAATCTATGCGATGGTGATGTGGTGTGTGTGTGTGTATATATGTGTGTACGTGACACTTAGCTTGTAAACATGATATCTCAAGATTGCATTGACCGAAACTTTTCATATTTGGTATATAGATTTGTCATATTGAGAGGAAGAACACTATCGTTTTTGGTGGAGGTCAAAGTTCATTTGAGGTCACCAGAAGTCAAAAACCGAAAGCCTTGTAAACACGGTATCTCAAGGTAGCAATGACAGACATTTTTCATATTTGGTATATAGATTCGTCATGTTAAGAGGAAGAACCCTATTGTTTTTGGTGAAGGTCAGAGTTCATTTGAGGTCACCAAAGGTCAAAAACTTAAAATGTTATCAAGATGATATATAAAGATGGGAAAGACAGAAACTATTCATACTTAGTGTATAGATTTGTCATGTTGAGAGGAGGAACCCTTTTGTTTTTGGTGGAGGTCAAAAGTCATTTGAGGTCACCAGAGTTCAAAAGCTAAACTTTGTAAAAATGACATTTCAAGGGAGGAAGCACAGACAAATCTCTGTTAAGACATGAATGTTATTTTTCAATTTTTTTTTGTCATTTTAGTTTTGGTGGGGTTCAAAGGTCATGTGAGGTCAGCAGGGGTCAAATTGTGAATGTATCGTAAAAAATGATATAGTCAAGAAGTATAAATTTGCGGGATGAACCTCTGAGTAACAAAGCATCCCCCTTTGGGCAAGGAATCACTAAGCCTTTGGGCTTTCTGGTTACAATATATCATATGGCAAGGAATCTTTAAGCCTTTTGGCTTCCCGGTAATACAAATGTAAAAGCAGTTTGGCATATTTGTATTATGTATTAACAAATAGCCATAAGGAAAAATCAAGATCATGTACCTTCTTTACCTAGCTCTCAGTCAGCTACCCAAATGTACAGACTAAGTTTATGTCTGAATGGGCACTTGCATGGATACATCATTAGCATATGTTACTGAATCATACCTGTGAAAAACTTGACAGAATGCGTCCATCCCTCTGTGATGAATATTATTAAAGACTGTTTGGGTTTCTTTATTAAAATTGTACACAATTCAATAGAAGTAGAAATAAGACAATATTCAGTTTGGTCAGGAAAAATATTTATTCATTGTTCCACTCTGGGGTTCCATGCGACTGGGAAAATGGCAAAAGTCTGGAGTAAGGCTGGAATTTTTGTATCGTCTTGACATTGACAGTACCTGCATTCTGGGTGTTCTAGTTTGAAAAAACTACTGTGTGATTTGGGAACCTGAATACTGTAGCTTGTTCGTTTTGTAATCGGGATCATGTTGCGGCATGCATTTGCAGTGCATTGATATGTATTAAAGGCAAGTGTAATTTTCATCTTCTCAACATAATTTCCGTATTTTTAACTTGGCCGTCTTGATTGTGTAAAAGTCTTGAATTTCTGTTTCTCAAAATTGTTGGAATTCTGTACAATAGAAAAGGTAACTGAAGATTTAGAAAATGTCTACTTACTTTGCTTTAAGTAATGGATCTATCAACAGAATTTTGTGTTGTTTGTGTTACAGTGAAAATAGGTTAGCCATCCCTTCAGCACCAGAAACATTGTTACCATACTTTTCAAGTTTACAAGAATTACTCATGAACAGGGTGTATATATCCTGGGGTGAGGTAAGAAAGTTAATAATGTCATATAATGATGGGGATGGTTTTGCAATTAGTCGAACTGTCTGTTAAGCCTTTTCCATGTATTCTGTAAATTTGAGAGTGGGGATGGGTCAGAACTCCTCGTGCAAAAGAAGTAAGGAATATGTCAAAGTATTGTACACATCACCCAGTAGCTTTAAAACATGTGTCTGTTTGCATGAATTTATATGAATTCCACGTAAATGATTCATTGAAAATTCTCTGTGAACTTTGTAGCACTTCAGTATTAACTAGTTATGTGTGTCATGATTGAAGTTTTGAGAAGATTTGTTAATAAAATGTTGTCAAAGGATGGTCAGTGCATCTTGCATCCCAACATACTTACCAGCACCCTGGTATTATTGCACTCTCGTAAGTTAAACTTACCAATGTCCTCCCTTGTAAACGAATAAACGAATGACATACATGCTAGTGCTGAAAGCACTAGATACTTGACCAATACAACGCTATGTAATCAAGCCATTGTGTCCTTGACCCCAACAGAAATCCACATGGGAGCCACCATGACACTTCAAATAACACCAAGCAATTCTGCAAGGCAGCTGTTCCTAGCTGTTGCACAGAATTGCTTGGCCATGTGCTATTCATAGCTGTTTTGCAAAAACAGCAAAAATGTACTCTACGTTAATAGGCCTATTTGTAAGCAAATGTGGCAAGTAAAATGTATTTTTGACATCCATCAGGTTTTGTTCTGATCTCTTTAGCATTAAATGTTTTGCCATAAATTTGTGTAAATCACCATGCTAGACTTCACAATGTCAAACACCTAAAGTGTATCCACATACTTCATCCTCGACATCACCAAACTAAACATTGCCATACTTCAGCTCATGCAGTGTGGTTGCTTTGTGCCTGTTTACCACTAGAGTCCTGCACCTTTGGCACTAGCATGGACATTATCCCAAGTAAGAAATTTATCTACACTTAATGACCAGAATACATCCAGCAGATTTGCAGATTGTCAAACCATGTGATATAATCCTCCTATGAACACAATTGTGTGGTGGAGGATTTACTAACATTCGCGTAGATTCTTCATTACGAAAATTCTCCCCATATCAAAATGTGGACCTGATACCCCACATTTCTTGCAAAAAGTACGGTATCACAACTCTTAACCTGACTTCCAGTTTCACACCTTTGCCTTGCCTCTTTGCTTGCCCAGTCACACTGTGGACGGCATCAGTGCTCACTAATCTGCTTGTGTTTACTCTGTGAGACTGAAGCCTTAGTGTAGGCCCTACTCAAGTTTACATGCAAGAGTAACTAGGCCTAGTTGATGAGTTAATCCTCTTAAGGGAAATGAGGGAGGCTGGATGAATAAACTTCGGGTGTGAATACTAAACCGTAGGCTGACCATTTTAGTATGGGAGCAAGTTTCCTCATGTGCATACGTCAAATACGCACTGTGTAAGAACTTTTCTTAAGTATGTGCTGTTGCATTTTGTCTTGTTACTTTTTGTCAATCACATTAACTCTTATTGTTAAAACGACATGCTCGTGTGGTTGTCTGTGTTACACATGCGGTCCTAAAGGTATGTCTGTCACAATTATTTGTTACAATGTGACTGTGTATGTGTTACTATGGCTTTTTGTACTTTGGACAACTCTGATGCCTGTCTAGTTATGCAAAACATGTATGCACTTTTCTCTTTATGAATATGGGCTAAGCAAGATATGTGTTGTGTCTGACTTACACAGCTTTATTGCTTAAGTATTCTTTGTGAATGCAGCCCTTGGAAACAAAACTGAATTGCTACCAATGTAAAGGACAGAATAACTGTTTCATTCATAGTTAAGGAACTATGCTCTGGGGGTATGATGCTAGTTTGCTTCTAAGTCTGAGGTGGTGAGACTTATTGGTAAATGATCATATTAATATCTTTATCTTACAGCTTCTACACAGTGCTGCTATGTGGCCATCCTTGAGAAAGTTACATGTGTGTTTCAATAACCTCACTTCCATCGACAGGTAGATATACTTAGTGTTTTCTTTGCATGTTTGTGAGGTATGTTTACAGAGGTATTCATTATATTTATCTCCACCATGTTATATATTTAACAGCAGGTGCAAAAACGTTTATATTTTAGGGACACATACTATGTACACTAACTCAAGTGATGCCAAAATTGGACAGTATCTGTTGAACATAACCTTATGTAGTTAAGGTGCTCTCAATGTCTTGATAATTGCAAAAAGTTGTGGGAATATTCTTTAATTATGGTTATGGTATTTGTTCATGTTACCAAAATACATCTTCTCGTCTAAAAGATGGGCTGTTGGCCATTGTGTTTAGCAGCCATTGCAGTTTCTCTGTCTGTCTACCTGTCTGTCTCTCTGTCTGTCTGTCCATCTGTCTGTATTTCTGTCTTTCAATGAATTAATGTCAGGGATGCATCACTGCATAATTGTGAAGTTTGGGAGCAAGGTGAAAATTCTATCTCTGATTGTACACAGTAGTAACAGTCATCTGAGACCAAAGATGGGAAGAAAAAAACCATTGGAAATACTCATCCCAGACATTTATCCAATTTGGCCAAATTGGGTTACAGTAGTGACCAAGACATGAATATTATTGCATACAGGATAAAATTAGTGACATTGTTTCAGGTTACTAAATTTGCTGTGGGACTCAATTTGACTTAAAATCAAAGAGACCCATCAGAAACTTAAGTGGTATAAAAGGTAAATACATATAACTTATAACTGTAGGTTTAAATCTACTGTAATGGAATTACAAAGTGTGGAGTTGTATTGCAAAATACATTTTCCAGTCATTTTTTCTTTCCTTTTTAATTTATACATTCCTATAGACCACCTGGAAATATTTGGCAGCATCTTGAACTAATGAATCTAGAGGGAAATGGACTCCAAAGTTGGGAAGATGTTTTGCATCTTGGAAAATTACCAAAGTAAGGATTGTGAATCGTAAGACCTATTTTGTTTTCCTTATGTATATGCTTTTTGCATCAAGTTTTATGTTGATAAATCAATTTGTTCAATCTTATCTTAGTGTTCTGTTTAACAGCTACAAGTTACATATACCCAGTGTTTGTACTCGGCTTTGAAAACCTTGAAAAGTGCTTGATTTTCATATGGCAAAAAGTGTATGAATCCCATATACTCTATTCCATGCACTTTCAGTTGACTTGATTTCTTTTAGTAATAAAATCCCAGTGAAACATATATTTAAACTTTTGATAGTAGTATTTTGTGGCTGCAACATCCAAATGATAATCTGTAGTGTGACCATTCATTGTTACTACTGTTGTGCAATTTGTTTAGAAGAACAGCAACAGTTTCAGTGTAACACAATAAACTGGAAACTCTAACAAATGTTAGGTAGCTCTAGTATTTATTAAGTCCACTGAGCAACTGTTCATATCTATATATTTGAATATTCAAGACATGTCTTGTCTTGAATATTCATATGTGCATGTATATTTACATGTGGTTACTTCTCAAAATGTAAGGAGTCCTACATTATTCTAAGCACTGTAGATAACTTTTAAGAGTTATATTTGTCTCCTTTCATTACTTATAGGTTACAAACCTTGATACTGAATTCCAATGAACTATCTCAGATTTACTTCAATGATGCTGGACCACGTCAGCATACGTCTTTCTTCCTAGCACTGAAGTCCATCTCTATTAATCGTAATGCAATCTCTGAAGTAAGTACTGAGTGCTGCCGGTTTAAATTTTGTTTGACTTCTTAAAGAAATTTAAGTTTTATTTACAGATAGGGTTAGAGTGAAGCTTCATCCATGAATGCCATCACTACTTGAAGTTTCAGTTTTACCCAGATGTCTACTCTCTAGCACCGACCACTTCGATTTTGTGATAGATATCGTATGACTTCAGGTACACAATTCTTTTGGTTTTAAATGGCAAAGTACATTTTCTTTTTAAAGTGGCTAAGCATCAGTGAACTTAATAAGCTGCAGTCTTTGGAAGAAGTGTTCCTTAAGTTCAACCCAGTCACCAGTGACATTTCACCATCAGATGTGAGGGGAAAGCTCATCGCTAAACTTAGACGCTTGAAAAAATTCAACAATTCTCTAGTAAGTTAGTTTTAATCATAATGGTAAGATGTAATAGAGTCATGTCATTGGTAATATAGCTTTATGTATGACATTGTCCTGAATGCTTTCTCTGTGTACTGATGGAAGGAATGTGTTGTAGAGAGGTTAGACACTCCTTCATGAGTCTGAACTCTGTCATCTGGGGCACTGTTGAGGGAGGCATTTCCCCCCAGTCAAATACCTTTGCTTCTCCCCAAACTTGTCCCCCTTGGTCCACTTCTGTGGAGAGGTACACAGTTTACAAGACAAAGGTGCACTCATAACTATTTGCCTTCCCAACAATTCTGCTTATTCCCTCTGTTGCCTGTTGTCTTCCCCCTTCCTCCCCACTTTTTCTTTGGAAAACTGCTAACACCACTGTCCATTATTTATCTGATTAGTCTATGGCTAAATATATGTTTACAATTTATCACTTCAGAAGCTAGTGCTTTTGTCCAGTATGGCCAAATTTGATTTTGTGTAAATTATCATCCAATTGTCTTACTGATATTTTTATACTCATTTTCACAATAATATCTTAGACAGCAGTTACCATCCAAGTAGGTGTTATTTGAAAGGTGTCATTCTAACATATAACATGTCAGTGAGACCTCCTGCAAACTATAGTAAGATAGTTCACAGACTAGGTTGACATGGTATTAGATGTGTATAAGCCAGTGACATAAACATGTTCTTTAAATATTTCCATCACAGGTAGAGAGGGGTGGAAGAAGAGGTGCTGAGATTGACTATTTGAAGCAGCATTGTAATGAATGGCTAGAGAGTGGGGGCAGCAGAGACCTTAGTAAAAGTAATCCAAGTGAAGATTTTCTCAAACTACATCCAACATATGAGAAACTATTGGATAGTAAGTACATTGTCTTGAAAAGTCAGCCTTTCAAGGTTAGGTTTGAAACCTTGTATACCCTGAAAGTGATGAAATTGAATTTTGGGTTATTTTCAAATTCATGATCATGTTTGAATATTGTGTCATGGTGTGATAATCATAGAAAAGTTTTTGCTGTAAAGGTGTTAAATATATATCTAGAAACATTGCATGGGCCATTGCTATTGATATCTTTCACACCTGGTAAGAACAGATAATTCTGCATACTACTGTCAAAGTTAGATACATGTTCATTGATTTTTGCATTAAAATATTTCTGTCATCAGAAAAGTGTACTGATCTTGAAAATAAATAATTGTCAGAGAGAATATTTTAAAGGAATTATTTTTTATAAATGGTTGTTTCTTCACTAGTTTATGGAGCACCAGAAGAAGGGGAAACAGTAGTCCTAGCCAAGGACCTTAAGAGTACTTTAATTGAAGTGCATATCAAGTGCTCAACAGATCCGTCTAAAAAACAACTGAAGAAGAAACTTCCAGGTGAGCTGAAATGTTAAAGTACTTATTAGCTATGTTGAAATTTGCAGCAAAACAAATATTGTCATTATTCTTTTATGAAAATGCATATTACAAAAATGCTCATTAATAGTTTTGTAGGTAGTCAGAGACCTTGGACTCTCTTCAGACAGAAGCAACTAGTTCTGCTTTCCTGTGGGATCAGTCAAAGTTTAATCGTGTTAAGATCTGAACAAAATAACCTGTTTGGGAAGCAAACACACACATTATACAGGTGAACATACTGTTGTAAAAGAGAACATGGGTATAAAGTTTAACCAGAATGCAAAAATGCATTGAGGTTTCGAAGACATATATATATATGTTTTATTCCAAATAATGCCATGTTATCCCATTTCTTTCAGTCATATCCCATTTCTTTCTGTCACTGGAGAAATGCTATCTTAAGGTGTTGGAAAAATAGTTCTGTGTTAATATTTGATCTTGGGAATTCTTGGGAAATTTTGTGTTTTGACCTTTGGAGACCCCAGATGACAATCTTGTAAATTCTTGAAAAATTTTGACGAAGGTCTTGGGAATTCTTGTGAAATTTTACTTTCTGACCCCTCTTGACCCCAGGTAAAGATCTTGGGAACTCTGGGAATTTTCCTTGTTGACCTCTGGTGACCCCAGATAAAGATCATGGTTTTCAGGTTCTGACCCCCGGTGACCCCAGATGACCTTTGCCCCCACAAAAAACAATAGGGTTCTCCCTCACACCATAACGCATCTACATACTAAGTATGAAATCGATCCAAGCTTCCTAACTTGAGATATCGTGTTAACAAGATTTGGGAGTTTGACCCCGGTGACCCCAGATGACCTTTGACCCCTGCCAAAAACAATAGGAGTCTTCCTTTTACCATAACACATCTACATAACAAGTATGAAATCAATCCAAGCTTCCTAACTTGAGATATCGCATTAACCGGGTTTTCGGAGTTTGAGACTGGGTGACCCCAGTGACCTTTGACCCTCCCCAAAAACAACAGGGTTCTTTCTCTCACTATAACGCATCTACAGACTAAGTGTGAAATCAATCCAAGCTTCCTAACTTGAGATATCGTGTTAACAAGGTTTTCGAAGTTTGACCCCCGGTGACCCCAGATGACCTTTGACCCTCGCCAAAAACAATAGGGTTCTTCCTCTCACCATAACACATCTACAGACAAAGTACGAAATCAATCCAAGCTTTCTAACTTGAGATATTGCGTTAACAAGATTTTGGGAGTTTGACCCCCGGTGACCGTAGATGACCTTTGACCCCCGCCAAAAACAGTAGGGTTCTTCCTCTCACTATAACGCATCTACATACTAAGTATGAAATCAATCCAAGCTTCCTATCTTGAGATATCATGTTAACAAGTTTTTTGGAGTTTGACCCTTAGTGACCCCAGATGACCTTTGACCCTCCCAAAAACAATAGGGTTCTTTCTCTCACTATAACACATCTACATACTAAATATGAAATCAATCCAAGCTTCCTAACTTGAGATATTGCGTTAACAAGATTTTGGGAGTTTGACCCCCGGTGACCCCAGATGACCTTTGACCCCCACCAAAAACAATAGGGTTCTTCCTTTCACCATTACACATATACATACCAAGTATGAAATGAATCCAAGCTTTCTAACTTGAGATATCGCATTAACCAGGTTGTCAGAGTTTGACCCTCAGTGACCCCAGATGACCTTTGACCCTCCCAAAAACAATAGGGTTCTTTCTCTCATTATAACACATCTACATACTAAATATGAAATCAATCCAAGCTTCCTTACTTGAGATATTGCGTTAACAAGATTTGGGAGTTTGACCCCCGGTGACCCCAGATGACCTTTGACCCCCACCAAAAACAATAGGGTTCTTCCTTTCACCATTACACATATACATACCAAGTATGAAATGAATCCAAGCTTTCTAACTTGAGATATCGCATTAACCAGGTTGTCAGAGTTTGACCCTCAGTGACCCCAGATGACCTCTGACCCAGGCCAAAAACAGTAGTGTTCTCATGCTCACCATAATGCATCTACATACCAAGTATGAGTTCAAGCAAAGCTTCCTAACTTGAGATACCATGTTAACAAGATTTTTGGAGTTTGACCCTCAGTGACCCTAGATGACCTTTGACCCCCGCCAAAAAGAATAGGGTTCTTCCTCTCACCATAATGCATCTACATACTAAGTATGAAATCAATCCAAGCTTCCTACCTTGAGATCTCATGTTAACAAGGTTTTCAGCCTTTGACCCCTGGTGACCCCAGATGACCTTTTACCCCTGCCAAAAACCTAAGAGTTCTTTCTCTCACCCCCGGTGACCCCAGATGACCTTTGACCCCCGCCAAGAACAATAGCGTTTTTCCTCTCACCATAACGCATCTACATACAAAGTATGAAATCAATCGAAGCTTCGTACCTTGAGATATCGTGTTAACAAGGTTTTTGGCCTTTGACCCCCGGTGACCCCAGATGACCTTTGTCACCCCAAAAAATAATACGGTTCTTCCTCTCACCCTAACGCATCTACATACTAAGTATGAAATCAATCCAAGCCTCCTAACTTGAGATATTGTGTTAACAAGGTTTTCAGAGTTTGACCCCTGGTGATCCCAGATGACCTTTGACCCACGCCAAAAACAATAGGGTTCTTCCTCTCAATATGAGGCATCGATTTACCAGGTATGAGAACTGCCAGGGTTTCCCTCGAGATATCGTGTTAACGAGCAGTTTCACAAACACACACATGCACATGCACATACATACACACATACACAGGCACATACAGGTTTTCTTCCTATCAAGGAGAGGACCTCATTGTTCTTTCCTTTGTGTTTGCTTCCTTAACCCTAACCTTAACAATAGA
>WURT03160317.1:0-10739 GCA_009936505.3 Holothuria glaberrima | reverse complement strand
TTTTGAAATTTTAGCTCATGACCTCTGGTACTACTAACTTCTGACAGATTGAAAAAGACAGACTGATCGACATTTTCAAGTCCCTTAACAATTTTAAAAACTTCAATCAAGTCAGCTCTACATATACATGTCAGCATATACATGTCTATACGTAATATATCTCTATACGTGTACCCTAGGGTTTACGTAACCCTAACCTTATCTCAGTGCGTACCACGTATATAACCCTATCCGTATGCGTACCAGGTAACCCTATTCCCATCCGTATGCGTACCGTATATAATCCTACCCCTATCTGCATGCCTATTAATTACGTATATAACCCTATCCCTATGCGTACTGTACCACAATACGTCACTTCTGGGCACTGATTCTAAATTAGAGCCTAAGAAGGTTAAGGAGTGACATGATCCATGTATTCAATTTTTTTTCTGGGAATAATGGCATGCTCTGTCATCATGTAGCATTATGAAGGTTTGTTCTAACTCTAGGATCTGGGGCCATAGTAACAAGTTGGACAAATCTTCTCTAGACTTGATATTTAACTACTAGTTCAGGTTCTCTCAAAGGGTTGTTAATGAATGGAATAGCCTGCCCGAGTAGATCAACTCTAGTTCTGTCCACTTTTTTAAGGTTAACATTGATATGTTTTTTACTGCGAGTGGAAGAAATGATTGTATTTTGGCTGGGTATGGGTCAGTTTTGTCTTTTGTATTGGGCTTGAGTCCACAGGGAATTGAATGGGGCTTTTAGCCTTCCTTTGTCTTAAACCTGTCATACAGTATTATGTTAAGTGATGGAGGAGGTACACGTTATCTTACAAACATAGACAAGATTCAAACCTATCCCTCCAAGTGGCTACACTGGCTACATCAAAAAGAAGTCATTTTTGCATGGGCCAACTTTTCATAAACAAATAAATTCAGTTAAGAAATGTTGTGAAAACACTTATAAGTCAAAATATTTCTCTTGGAGTTGCTATGCCTGCTTTACTAGCCACAGTGTGAAAAGTGAACGTCATTTAGGCCAAACATTAATAATATTGCTTGGCTAAGAAATGTTGCAAAAAATTCCTAGTTCATTGCTTTACACTTGCGTAGCTACTGTAGCTCCACTGGTTACACCGTGGTTATGTGTGACATTGTAACCCACTATATGCATTGAGGACTTATTTTATGGCAAGGTAAATTCTATTATTTACAGGTCACTGCTTTTGAGCACAATTTAAATTGACAAAGAGGCTATGTCAAAGCAAAATGATCTTCAATATGTTGGCCTATTGGTATTTGACACATTGTCCAAACCATCCCATGCTTAAAGGGGTCAAAACTGGTGATGTGCATTAAATACTTGTATTTATTTGTAATGTTAGGCTTAATATAAATCTCAGCTCAGCTGCCGGGGTAAATAACTGCAGTAGCCTATACAGTACCTACTGTACCGATTCCTGCAGAACCATAGAAGCTTGCTCACATAGTTCCCATATTTGGTACTCTTGTTTATAGTTTAACAGCTCTAGATGTGTCCATTCTGTTTTGGAAGTGCTTATTTTGAGACAACACACAATTCCTAGGATGTCATTCAACTTGCATGTACACTCACTCTACAAATCTTGGTGAGCCATCATATAGATGGAGGTGTAGAAAACTGTCTTTTGCACTGAGCCTTTAACCTTTGTGGTGGAGGCACAAACACAGCCACATTAAAATGAGAAAAAATTGTTAAGGTGCTGTTATTCTGAGATCAGCTCATCATGCGTAAATAAAGTATTCAGGGGTTGGATAGTACTTTATGAGCTTCCTGCAAAAAAAGACTCTTTTAGACTTCCAAAACCAATAAGGAATATGCCACACAGCCTGCTACATAGACAATCGATGAGGAGTAACAGTACAGTAGTATTGATCTTTATACTATTATGCCAGTTTGCAAGCCTCACTGTAGTCATTCAGTGCCTCCCTGGTAGTCACTCAGGGCTTATGGTGCCACTATAGTAGTTGGCATTGATTGCAAAATATGTTTCTGTGCCCTTAATATTTGTGGTGGTACCCCTAAAAAAAGGCATCAAGGCATTATTTTAAAATTGATGTCAGTACTCTTCTCTCAAGTCTCAGTTGGTGACAAACTGAGCCGTAAAACCTCATCTAACTCAAGTCTCAGTTTTGCTGTGCCCATTGTTAGATGTACAGTAGCCTATATACACAAAGCCCTGGTCACAGAGTATGAGCGTGTGCCACATTACTGTAGATAGGAAGTGTGATCATTAGTATTCATTTATTTATTGACTTGATCAAGTCCTTTTATTCATGGCTCCTTGATCCTTTGACAGAAATGAACTTTTGTATTTACATTATGCAGGTGGTAAATACAGTACAGTCTATAGTTTATGAAAAGTGACATTTGACCTTAAGTGACAGTGACTTGGTTGATTTGACATCTTCACAGTAAAAGAACAGCGTACTGCAGTTTTTACACTCGTTTTACCAGAGCCCATAGTTAGGTTTACAATATATTTCCTCCTACATGGTTTTGTTGGATAAAGAGCTGTATTAGCCTACTTTGCACACTACATACTTGAGTTTGCTAGCTTTCCTTATTGTCTCTGTTTCTTCATTCAAGTGCTTTCTGCAGATATATTGCAGTGTAAACCAAAAAGAAAGCACATCACATATTTCCTTCATCTGTGTAGGATGTACATAAGAGAAACTCTGCTTCCATTTGTTAAATGATGCGTTCTTTAAGTAAATAAATAGCCTGCATAATAATAGCATTAAACATTTTGATTGTTGTACTAACAGAATAACAAGCACCTCAACACTTTCAAGGTCAAAGGTGCTTGTTGAGTTTACTGTAGGTAATAAGAGCATAAATACAGCTGACATTAAATTTCTTAACCTCTGGAGCCCTCCCTCCCGCCGTAATGAGACTTGGCTGTAAATGTGTATTGGGGATATTCCATCATAAGTTTATGACCCATTTGCATGAGTTCAGGGACATTGCCTGAAGGGAGAGGGGCATAGATAAGGGGTACTCTTTCTCCCTTAGTCAGAGTACTTTCTCCCCTGTTCCCCCTCCCCAAATGAGATGACAAGTATGTTGTGATTGTTTAGCATTACTGTTCAGTTTCCACTGTCTGTGCTCCCTCACTTGCCCTGCAAAATGAAACAATGTCCCTTTCTTGATGACACTTGTCCTTCCAGTTCCCAGGATTTTATTTGCTTGGAGCATTGAAATGAGGTAATCCAGTGTAATTTAGTAATAGTGAACTTGGCTGTGATGGCAAGTTGGTGAGTAGATTTGCTGAAGCCTGAAAGGGATGCTCCTTAGTAACATCTGACCCTCTGTTGATTGTGATACATGTACTGTACAGGTATGTTTACATGCTCAAGAGGGTGGAACTGTCCATATTGTAACACAACAATGCAATTTCTCAGTGACAATCATTTGAAATGAATCACCTAAGGTCTTTCTGACGGAAAGTTCAAGCATCGTCATTTATGGATGCCTTTCCATTGAACTGTGCTAAAATTAAAAAGTCCCCTCTACTCTCTGGTGAAGAGGCCATGGGAAAAAACCAAACGTTACTCCCAAAGGGAGTTCTTCCTGGAAGAGCTATGTCCCCATTGGGGCAGCAAACTTTAACTGACACACCTCTGAAAGTGGAAAGTGCAACAAGCTTCAGCATGCAGTTAACTAGACTGACGAGAACTTAACTTTATTCAGGTGCAGGAATCTTGGAAAGTGACATGTATTTGCTTTGTTGCTAAGCAACCAATGGTCAGAGATCAACCAGGCAAATGCAGGTACTGATATATGCATGTGATGTATGTATGCGTAACTTACACATGCAGGAAGCATTTTGCAGGATTTCCATTTACAGTATATTCTGAGTATGTGCTGTATAGGCCTATGTATTGCCTGGAAGTTATTGCCCTTGTGCTACAGTAGAATATCACTAATTTTACCTTTTGACCCTTGGCTGCAACCTTGGAGTACTGTGTACCTCCTAACATGTATTATATTTTTAGTAAATGCAATTTGTAGAGTAGAGAGATTACGGTATAGTTCAGTGATGATTGACAATGCAGTCCCTTGCCTTTACCATTTCTGTTTTTTTTTGTGAGATACATTACTATATGCCAAGGTTATTTAATTCCTATTTTAACTCTCACAGCAGATTAAAAGGGGCTCATTGAGTTTATTGATTATTTTGGTGAAGAGTTTTAAGGAAATCACTGAATGACAATGTTTCTAATTAGCCTCATTACTCTTGTATTATCACTTCCTGTAGTTACTGAAAATGTGAGGAGTTGAATTTTTTGTGGACAGGAGTTGCATATGATTTAATACCTGATAGAAAAAAGTGTCTGGTCACAATTCTGTAATAAATGAGTGTAATCATTAATTACCCTATCATTGCCATTTCAGTTGGTGTCAAATCTTCAGAACCTTAGGCTATAGTTTAACCATTTAGCATCAAGATGTGTGTAAATCTCAACAGGTGTTAAAAAAAAAATTAATTTTGTGAACCAACTCAAGAAGGCTCTTTAAGTTCATGCAATCACATGTTATATTTATGCATGGAAGTACTAGTACTTCCATGGTTTATGTTATCATGTTATAGCCTGCCCTGTGGGTGCATATTACTCCTACAGTACCTGTACCTACTGTACTTTGGCTGCAAGTGCCAAGTGCTAATAGTATGGTCCGTGTTCCAAAACATCTCACAAGGATTTTATGTTGATATGCTCTTTAAATTTGTGTGCAACACAACAAAGCACTTGCTGTTAAAGGGAAAATGCGGTCACCCTGATTTGGTTTAGTGTACCTGGGTATCCTAGTTTCATGAATGGCTCTTGAGAATTATGTGACAATTTTTTTCTCCCTAAGCTGTGTAATTCACCTTGAATATGAAATATTTATGTTCTGAAACATAATATTGTAAGATTTAGCTGTGGTGTCAAAATAAATTAGTGTGACTGCTTATGCCCCTTTATGTCAAACAAGAAATTGACTTAAGTAAGTCTGATTAGCATACATATCGTGGGAGCAAAGTCAGTGATGGGGTTTTACTACTGTACAGTATGTTAATACTTTCCTTACCTTGTACAAGTCACTCAGTAAAAAGTCCCATTGAGTTGATATAGCTTACTGCATAAAAGAGTGAAAGTCATTTGAACAACAACATTACAGTTTAAAAGGGATATCATATGGCATTCCCCCCTCCCCAAACTGGGGAGTTCCTCGCATCTCCCTGCCCAAACATACACTAAGAATAGTCCTAGAGTTCTAAATATAGTTGATGACTGCACTTTGACATTCATTCAAACAATATAGCTCCACTCTGGTTGGTCAGCCACAATGACTTGTGCAGTCAGATGTGTTCCTCATAAAGCTTGCACACACTGTGTTTGACAATATTACCTTGAGCAATTTAAACTCAGTGCAGACTGCTGTGGTTCTGAGGTATACAAGATAGGTTTGGTTTAACCCTTTCAGGACCACACACCTACTGTACATATACCCAGTAACCTTCACCCATGACCACATTGTCCAGTGTGGTAACGAGTATGGGAATGGAATTTTAGTCTTCGTTTTCTCTAAGAAATCATCTTCCTAAAAGAAAAAAGGGTTGAGCACAAGTTTTGTTTAGAATTCAATAATCTTTTATATGATACCAAAATATTTTTTACACTGATTACCTTTCATAAACTTTGGGACCAGAAACAAGCCTTGGCCCAAACCCCTTGTAGCTACAGGCTATATTGTGCATACCTAGTACAGTTGGCCTACTGGTTAGGCTTTCGGCTAGTTTCAGCACATGTTATCTTCAAACATGTCAATAACCACATGCACCATACCATACATCATACAACAGGTAAATGTGCACTCTATACAATGAACGTAGACTTCAAAGTGATGGCGCTATGTACATATTCATTTTCTGTAGAGAAATATGTCTGGTGTGGCTGTCGCCAAAAGGCGACCATGGTATTGTGCCGGTGTCGCTGAACAGCAACAATGGTCTTGAAAGGGTTAATTTGGAGAAGTGGTTTAAAGTTAACTTAGTAGGGAGAAATCGTTACTGTCTGGGGTGAGTTAAACTCTGCCATGCAATTGAATATGTACTTATGGGAACCAGGAAGCAGTCAATTAAGAGATAACTCAGCTATGGTTTACAGTTGGTAAGTACATAGAATATGTACATACTATGGAGTACATAACTGATACCTACTGTGAAGGTTGACATAATGGAGATCATGTGGAGAACTTTTATGTGTTGCGCAAGCTACATTGAATGCATACATGTATACAGTAGTAATGTGCATATACTGTATGCTGCACTATTCATTGCAGATGTCTGGCCCTTCAGCCTTACCTGTCTAGGCTTTGAAAGGAAAAGAGTATGTACTATATCCACAACATGGTATATACTGTAGAGGTGTGTTGTTACCTGTCTTAGTTTAATTTCTCTGTTTGTGTTTTTGTGTTTTAACTTTTCTTTGTACCTACATATCTCCGAATATTATGGCTTTGTGCAATGCTGAACATATACAACAGAAAAATGATGTACTATAGGTGAAATGGGTCTGTAATAAACAAAGCTAAACCACAACTCTTTTAATAAAAGAGTATTCTAACTTTCTCATCGCACATTAATCATATGTAGCAGGTATTTTAGCCTAAGCTTTTTGCCTACTGTATATGTTCATCCTATATGTCAAAGTGAAATCACAATTACTATATAATAACCTTCAAATTATCTTACTCTATACTGTATTTCTCTATCTTTAGAAAAAAGTGCATGCATCCATGCACACTAACTGATTGCATGTGGGTAAGTAACTGCTTTCAAAAGTATTTTTCTGCTGGCAAAGCTTATTGGTATGTCATACTTATCCGCACAGCTTTACCTACTTTTGTAATCAACTTTGAATTGAATTAACAAAAATGAATGTAACAACAGCATTTGCAAACACCGAGCATTGCTTACACCTACTGTTGAATTCTAGCATATCCTGGGCTACAAAAATTAAAAATTTCCCAATTTCTTTTATGTTTCTATAGGAAAAAGATCTATTTCCTTCCAAATGCTAATATTTCCCTCCAAATACCAGTGTCTCTGGAGGGGGCTTCCCAACATTTTCTACCCACACTCATGGGTGGAAAAAGTTGGGAAGCTGTAGGGAGGCTCTTTCCCAGGAAATCTGGGCATTTGGAGGGAATTTCTGGCAATTAAAGGGAAATTTTACTTTTTTGTACATGAAAAATACAGAAGGAATTGTGAACAATTTTACTCCCTTCCTGGGCAATAAATATTTTCTCCATCCCTGCCCACACTGTATGTTATCAACATGCACTCTATGTTGTTAAACGCCCCGGGGGCGTTGCATTTTTGAAAAGGGGGCATTTATTTAAGGGTACATTTTAATTAAAAAATATCTTTTTACACTACAGTTTTCAAATGAACTACGAAAGTTTTAGGTGTGGTTGCGAAGGATAAATTGTATGGCATCTCTTATCCACTGGCTCTCTTGCAGTGTTACCTTTCCCTGTAACTGCTGTTGTTATTTTTAGTAAAAATCCAAAACACCTTCCACACCTGTGCTCTACAAATGACCACTGAACAACTGTTTTGCCTTCCAAAAAAATTACAGGGGGCATTTATTAGAGGGGGAGCATTTATTAGAGAATGTACGGTAGGTCGAGACATTTGGTTTTGCGAAGGGGAAAGCAGAGTTGGTAGCTTCAGTAATTAGAGATGATGGCTTCATGACTGAATGTGGCATCAGCGACTGAGGTTAACACACTGTCTGTCCTGGAATATCATTACCCCATAGTGTATGCAGTGGAGGCCACTTTATGAGAACAAGCTGTCGTCCCAAACGTACAGTAGCCATTTCGGAACATGAGATTAACCTTAAAAACCCCATCTCTCTCTTAAAAGTACTTCACTCTGTCTCAGAGCATAAATTTTGTATAAATTAATCAAGTCTTCTGCCTCAGTTTAATTAGTTCAGCAATAAAACAATTGGCATATGATTAAAAGAGCCATTCATGGTTTGTGGATTAGGATACCAGAGTATAGTAATTCAAATTGCAGTGAATGTATTTTACCCTTTCAATCTACAAGAGACCATTCTTGTAGAGATTCACTGGGTCTCTTAGTCACTAAAGACATGCAGTCATGAACCAATTAAATAAGTTGCCAAGGAATAAGCAGTATCTGCCAATTGCAGTACGGGGCAGATAACACCTATATTTCACTGATAACGCCCAATAGAGGGAAACAGTAGCTTATTGTTAATAATTAGTGCAACAATTCCTTGGTTTGCTTACAGCCTCCAACTTTTCAGGCTACTTCCCTTGCAATACTTGACTAATAGTGCCAGGAAACGGGCTTCCAAATCCCAGTTTCAACAACTATTAATATTACCTTCACCTGGATTTTGGGTGATCAATAATTTATCTGCACAATAGTAAGTACAGCTTTAATGCCAGTAGTCGGAAAACCAGCATGGTTACAGATTTGAAGTTTCCATTTTCAGATATGTGAATTCCCAGTTTTTCTCATGCATTATTATTAGAGCCAGCTGCTTTCATTCTGCATAATTTAAATATTTTGAAATTGCAGCCTCATCTGGCCAGCAAGATTTTACTAAATAAAACATTTCTCTTTTTTGTCATCATTTATTATATATCAGTACTTCAAGTATTTTCATACCAGATGCCAGTTTTCAGAGAAAGCAATGCATATGTTTTTTTAGCATTCTGCATTATCTGTGGGTGAATTGTTGTTGTGATTTTTCATGAGTACCATTGTCTTCTTCATCTCATCAGGTGCATGGTAAATGGCTTTCAATCATGAATATTAGATATATAGAAGTTTGACATCAATCACTTCTGTCCCAAACAGTGAAAATTTTTCCATTTGCATAATTTAAAAAGTTTGCAAATCTAACTCTGTGTGGAGGCTTATGAACTTCTAGTGCATATCTACATTCTACATGAGCACAACTTACAATCCCAGTTTTACATATATGATGGATCTCAAGGACATCCTTTATGACAGTTGGAAATATTATCCGTATTCACCATCAGCATCGGCTGATATTCCTCATTTTCATTCTGTGTGGGTAAAATTTACCTTAAAACTATATTACCTAACCAATATTTATAGACTCATATGTCATGAAAAGGGGTCATTAATGGATTATTTTTTAATTCAAATTCCAATTTTTTACCTGATCAAGAATGACACTTTATTTTGGTACCCCATGGCCAAGGGTTAGTTGCATAATGCTTATTTCTCAAATATTGGTATCAGGTCAGTATAAGCCGACACTGAGAATTAAAATATCGTTATTGTTATATTGGTTGCTTACAATATTGATACTACACTACTTCATGGTCCTTGTACATCTCGTTGAAGAGGTGGTTCTTCCTTCTCCACAGTCCAACAAATTTGTAATGAGTTTTGGTACTGAATTCATAAACATGAGACAAAATCTAAGTTTCTTAAATGCTTGCTAAAAGTGATAATTGCTTGCATAGGTTTTCCCAAATAAACTCTTTGGTTATGATGGTAATAGCTGTTACGCTGTAGAATCAACAGGTTCTTTTCATGGAGTATTTGTGGTCTGCATACACGCATTTTTGGTCATGGGGACGCACTTACTGAGGTTGTGAAGAACTTTATGCATTGAGTATGGATTACTGTTACTGAAATACAGTAGTCTACTTTGTTTTTAGCAAGTGAAGTGTTGTGTAAACAAATATGGTATACCTAAACACTGCAGATGCTAGTTGAACAAATTGCACAATATTTTTTAGAAATAAGAAAATGCAATTTTTAGTAATGTTGGATGCATGAAATGGAGTTAAGAAGGCTTGGCTGTCACCCCAACCTAGCTTTCACTTAAATATTGGCTGAGCTGTCAGGTCCTCTCAGGGAATTAAAAGTATCTTTAATGATGTGTCAGGTGACCTCTAATGTCACTACTTGAAATTGGTATGAAAACAAATCTCTTTTTCCACAGTCTGATGATCATTGTTTTGTGTGATTCGACTCACTAAGTCAGTGGTACTGTAAATGCCAGGATTGATTCTACTTGAACAGCATGTAATAGAGGTGGAAGCAGGCACCAGGGCTCAAGATTTCCACTGATACTAAAATGTGTTATCCCCTCCTCCCAAATCAGTTTCCACTTTTTATTTGGTCATTGACATTGTGCCTTCTACTGCCCAATTGGGTCCCATTGTCATGTCCCCTAGACCATGCAGCCCAGGCCTGCTTATCTTTCATACAAGAGTACCATTTTATTGCTGTTGACTTTCCCATGTTCCACAGCATATGGTAGATGTTCTCTCCCAAGGACATGCTCCCATCCTCAATTGAAAACCTGTGCCCTAGATCCTTTCAGCTAGGTGTCAGAGAGATGTAAAAGGAATGTCTCCCTCGATTTAGGCTGGCATTGATAGTATAAAAGTTTTCCAACAGATGCTACAGTTGCTAATAATTTTGGTCATAGTGATAATAGTAAAATACAGTAATGTACTAGAATGGAAGTGGCTAAATTGTTCACTTTTCAGAGAGCAAGTAAAATTTCCACATTTTTGATTCCTTGCCATAGGCAGAAGGAATCTATGCGATGGTGATGTCGTGTGTGTGTGTGTGCGTGTGTGTGTGTATGTGTGTGTGTATGTGACGGCTGCTTGTAAACACGATATCTCAAGAAGGG
>WURT03160306.1:0-10740 GCA_009936505.3 Holothuria glaberrima | reverse complement strand
GCATAATAATAAAATGTCTCACTTTGTTTACAAAATGTGAGATATGCTCCACTTTACAGGGAAGCTTTGCACATTTCTGTGTGCTTGACTAAAAGCCTAGTAGGGTATCTTGTACATGTATGTACAGTATGTATTGTAGATTACAGGTACAAATATAGGACTCTTGTTAAAATTTTGAGACCCTTTTCTTTTTACGCTTGAAAATAATGTTGACGGTTTTGGGACTCACAGGTTTTTAACCCTAATATAAGCCCTGTTGTAAATTGTTTTAATATACATGGAAAATCACCTATGTGAGTGATGTACGGTGAATTGCGAGTACCAAAATGACTCTGAAGGTCTAATGCTTTTTGAAGGTTTAAGCTTTTGGGTTGCAGATGGATAGTGCATTGATTGCTAGTATGATGATTTTTTAGAGTTTTTGTGATATCACAGGAAGTATGAGATATTCAATTTAAAAAAAAGTTAAATTTAGTTGGAAAACGTATGTGAACAAGGATTTTCAAAGCTTCTCTGCTGGCAGAGATGAGTAAACCACATATACATGGGTTTGGAAGTAGCTTAGAAAAAGGCAAATAGGCACAGAAAAGGGTAGTGGTGTGCATGTGGCCTGCTGATTGCACTTTTCCCACCTATAGTACATATTAATATAGATTCAAATTGCAAATTCATTGCTGCAGTGTTGGTGTATCAAAGAATTTAAAATGTTTCACTTCTTTCTCTACTAGAGAACTCTTTCCTGTCAAGTTACGGATCTAAATAAATTGACGACCAAATCTCAGCCACTTGAAGCACCTCAGCCTTTTTGGGATGGTCTCTAGCCCAGGAACACAAAACTTCTTTTGCCAAGTACTCCAAAGAACATTTTTTTGTCTTGCCCTATTTTGTTTTAATTTAATTCTGTGTTTGTCTTCTTAAGTATTTACTATTTTTAATCTATTCCAGCTACCTGTATGATTGAAATTTGGTCACTTGACAAACTTTATCACTTGCAAATGCAATCTACTATTGTAGAGTAGTCACTGTAATGGGAGATATCCAGGGAAATTGATGCGTGAAGTTTTCAAAATCATACTTCCTGACAAAATAGGTTTCTTAATCTCCCCTTCCAAAATATGTAACAAAAATATCTGTATGCTTCCTCCTTCTACCAGTACTTAACAGTGCAAAGATGTTGCATGTCCTACAAAGGTCTGTGAACATGTAAATATTACACCGGAATGTTTGATGCAAAAAAAAATTACAAAGGTGAAAAATAGACAAAATTCCAGTCAAAATGCATCAAATGTTGACCATTTTACAAGGCAGTTACTGTTTCTGCATCATGAATAAACATGACTGCATATTGGATTTTCACTAGATGCATCTGTTAGGGTTAGATTTAATCGCAGATAAGATTTAGGAAATGTATCTCCAAATCCCGAGATGCCCCGGGATGCATCCACATTTGCTTAGTAGCATTAAGAATGTATCAGTTTTCATGCTTCTAAGCTTGTCAAAGATGTGGCCACCTGGCTCAGGATTTTGTGACATGGAAAGAGGGACTAATGAAATGTCTTATATTATTCTTTCTTTCATGCCAAGTACAATTGTGGTGTTGGCATACCTTAAAGGGTTTATTTTGGAAGTAGCTATTGACTACTTGAAACTTTCCACATGAAACACCAAACTAGCTAGCAAGTGAGTAACAGATCATTTATAAAGTTATAACATTGAAACACAGCCCCTGTGTGAAACTCAACATCACAACTTCTTCATAGCAAATGAAAAACCTTCAGTAATGGTCAAACTTTGTAGAGTTTGTATCAGGGTTCCAGCTGGAGTATATTTATTAGTACCGGGCGGCAATTGGTGTATGAAATGTCCTGGTGGAAGGGTCAAAGGGTAGGGGGTGTCCCATTCCCCTTTGAGAAACTTTTTGTATCTTTAAGGGGGCTTAGACTCGAAATGGTTCTACCTTTAGCACTTTTTTGACCTATATATATATGTGTAATTTCATTCAGGTTTCAGTCGATGTTTAATTATTTTTATGTTTTTGGTATTTTTACCATTTTTGAGGAAAATCTGTGCCGGGCGGGACAGTGCATTGGACCGTGAGTGCCGGGTGCAAATAAGGAGTGCTCGGCGGCCCTGCCCGGCGCCGCTCAGCATAGGTAGAACCCTGGTTTGTATAGAATTTAGATCTGTAAAAGATATTCAAGTGATTCCAAGGGATTTTTCATGAGATCTTAACCACATCATTATTGAGTAAAACAGCTGTTTTGGTATGTCTACAGACCTTTTAAACAGTTTCTCCATTGTCTATATACACCTTCATCAACTAGCACAATTGAACAATCATAGTTTAGTAAAACACATTGCTTTAAAATTCAAGGTCAGTGTGTTGTGTTGCTTTCTGTAACACAATCATGCTGCCATGACTTATGCAAGTCTTGACTCACGTATGGCACAGGGCTTTACAACATCTTTGATAGAAGTTTGAGATTAAATTACAGACTAAAAGTGCTAAAAGTCTGTGTGAAGGTTCCTTACTATTAGAAGACTTGAACATATTTTTTTAGTGTCTGGAATAAGTATAAAGAGGGTTTCATACTTCCAAATTTTCATGCACTATAAAGCTATAGGAATCATAAATGGGCATCCCTTACTCTCTTGGACCAATCACGGACAAAGCTCAGAGATGAACAGCGTTCAACTTTCATAGCTTTACAGCACTACACTGGGGTATGAAACAGCCTTAAAATTGCAAAGATCACACCATGTGTAGTACAGGAGTGCTCTTCAGTATTAAAGAAATAAATCAAGAAACCATTTGAATTATTAACCAAATGTTTGTCATAAATATGTGATGTCCTGAATACCTATAAATTCCTCATAAAATGTAATTTCTCATAAATTTCAAAGTGGACAAATGATGTAAGGTTTGGCAGTGGAGATGTGTGGTTTGCTGTTATTTAATAGGCATGATCGTTGCTGTATTGGAAGCAAAGGACAGATGTTGAAGTAGTACTTCACATAGATTGAAGAGAATATTGGATATATTATCTCACATCATTTGTATATGTCTGTATTTTTTTGGTGTTGGTTGACATAAAGGGAAAAGGTCTTGAATATATGTTTAAAGAAAATTGATTATACTTATTTCTTTCTCTAAAATTTGGCTGTTTGGGAATATATTTGAAGATGCAAGTTAAGAGGTAAATTTTTTATGGTTTAAATATTAAAGTGTTTTGTATGCCATTAAGAAATAAAATTTTGTGAGAGGATTTGTTTATAATAAGTGTTTGTATAGATAACTACTTAGATAAAGTATGTTACCTGGTGGGAGCAAGACAATTAAACTGTAAAAGTGGGAGGTAGATGGATGGCACTTAATGTACACACCTGGAAATTACTCTCCCTCTCCTGTTACTGAAGAGGTTGAGGAATCGAGTTGTGACAGTTTTAAAAAGTACCCTAGGGAGAAGGCACAGTATTTGTTTAAGGAGTAAATATTTCTATTTTGATAGCAAACTTTGCTGTATTTAATTGTGTATTTATTCAAGATTACTTCTTGATTTACCTGTGAAATCAAATTTTGTGTTGTGAACATTATGAAAGGTATGTATGGGAGAAATGAGATGTGATTTGATAGTTAAACAAATGTATCAAAGTAATTATGAGATAACTGCCCATGCTGAGTATCTGATACAGGTAGGAAAACTTAAAACTCCTAGAAAGATTAGAAGCAGTTTTTATACTTTTCAAATGAATATATTACTTTGGGATAAATTACTTGATGGTGGGAAGGGTACCTTAGATGCAAATTGGGATGGGGGAGGGGGCACACTTGTACTTTTTAACTGATATTATGGTCAAGTTATCTAAACAATGGGTATCATATGTTCCGACAGGGGCATCATTCTAGTGTGCTCACTGTAAGCACTTTTTCTGACATGTATCCTTCTGTGGGCCTGAAAAATGGACTGAGCAGGGGGCATTACCTAAATTGAGAGAAGTTTCAGTTATTTTACCCACAGGTAGACATAGCCAGCAGGATTTTTCATAAAATGTGTCACTTTGTTTGGATTTGCCTCAGTGATGGTTAAGAAACTTCTTGTTTCTTCCAGTGACTTTGTGTGCCCTCCGTATGTTTATCTTTCATCTCTTGCTTATTTTAAAAGATAAAAAATAATTCATACTGAGGCTATCAGGTATTCCCCAGTTTCTTGCATTGTATGTATCCCCATGAACATTATAGCATATTTGTGCATCATAGTTTATTAGTTATGCTCCTATTGCCAATTGAGCTGATGTTGTCTTTCAGCTCACTTATTATGAAGTGGTATGTTTGTCCCCACTAGAAGGTTTTGTATGTGAATTAACTGTTCATGTAGTGTTTAATGTAAGACAATGTAGAAGAAAAAAATCAATGTTATGCACGGATGACATACAACCTGTTTGTTGTTTATATGTGTATGTGACTCTTTTAATAAACCCTAAGATTTATTCAAGCTAAAATTAGACTTTTCAGCTAGCACATGTAGGTGGCCAGTACAAACCTTGTTTACATATAGCTTTAGAGACACCTGCCTAGCTGAAAAGCATCTAGAGTATGCAACATTATGCCACTCTTCTGTATTGGAGGAATGATTCATCTCTAAACTTCTAAGTTTTAATTCTTATGAATATTTGGACTAGTGTTTGTGTGTGTGTGTGTGTGTGTGTGTCAGGGGGATGGGGGAAACTGACTTTTTGTTGTACCTTAGACAAGTACTTTTGCTTGTTTGATTGGATTTAGATCGTAAATATTTTAGGTTGCCAGTTGTAACAGGTGCAAATGTATGTGGGGTATTACTAAGTCTTGTCCCTTTTTCACAGACTAGACAAAATATACATGTCCTTATGAATCTTCAGACACTCAGTACTGAAATCATTATTTTGTCATTTATTGCTAATGGAAATGCTAACCATTCCATCATTCTGATTTTGATTTTGACTTGCCCATAGAATAAGTAGCATACCAGGGTTCATTGCCTTTTGCAGTGTTTAGGCTTTAATATTTTAAAATTTTTCTGGATAAACTCCAGACTGTTATGTTCTGGTCATTTTTACTGTGATATTGACTAACCTATCCAGAAATTGCAGGCTAGTCACTATGTACGATATACACAGTCCCATTGGAAGAAAAATTTGTGGGTGTACCTATCAGCAGCAGATTGCCAAATGCCAGAAATCACACCTGATGTTTAAATTGGTATTTGTTGTGAACCTTCTCTCCACCAGATGTGACAATATATTGCGAACGTAACGTTGACGGCCCTTTATTTGATATATTTTGAGAGGGGAAGTGCAAGGATGGCTGATTTAAGATGAAACTGCTATGAACAAGTTTAAAGAATTATTGGACTATAGTGACATGAAATAATGACAAGAACAGTTGAAGAAAAGTTGTTAGAGAAACAGCTATCTAAAGTAGCTTGGTCATTGAAAATTCAAGAAGGCAGATGAGATAGTATGGTTTGTATCAGAAATTTTTAGAGGGAAGTTATATAATATTGAGAGCATTTTAATTTATTGCATTTTTAGCTCCTAACTAATCTATGACTGCAGTATGTTGGTGTGTGTTTTCTTGCATTCCAAGCACTAAACCATCTTTTTTCTTAGTTCTGGCTGTGTGTTACAGTTTGATGCAATGTTTGGCTTGTGGAAGTGTGACCTCTTTGTTTCTGTGTAATGTACATACGAGCCATTTCAAATATGCCAAGATATTGCATTGTGTGGCAAAATATTATTTTGTGGAAATTTTCATCAAATGTATGATAGCAGATTTAATCTCTTTTTTTTTTGAGCTCTAAAATATTTTTAGAACATTTTTTCATTTGTACAAATAGCAAACCATGATAAAGCTGTCAGACCATACTGGCTTTTCTAACTTTTGATTTTACAAGTAATAAATTACTAACGTTTGTCTATGTTTGTACATTTTGCATTGACTACAGGCTGAGTAAAACATTCCGTCCAACTTTTATTAAGTCTCACTTTTTATCATTTATTGTTTATGTGCCAGATAATATCCACTCTTGCTAATAATTCAAATTGCATGTCCACATATGTTTGGGTTCCCAAAGGACAACACATAATAGCATCACTCTCTGGGTTGGAACTCTGTCAAGTCACTTCAAGTTTTGACTTCTGGTAATCACAACTTCTGATGATGCCACCCTCTTCACCTGCAATATTGTCATAATAATGATTTCTGATATAGCCACTAAAACAAGGATCCATGCATGTGCAACCAAACCCAAGTAGCTGTCTATGGAATCAAGACTTCTAAAGTAGTGTACCACCATGAGTATCATACCGCAATATGATTAAATGGGACAGGGTTTCTCAACCTTAAATGTTTAGTCCCACTTTTGAATGTTGAAATTACCCGAGGTCCACCTTTTACCATGATGAAAGAAAGTTCCACTTATATTTATAGCTTTACCATAAGATACCTTGCTCAAATTGAAATTCCGGCAGAGATGAAGCAAATGTGAAAAGATTGCCCGAATTTTCTACTGAGATCCCAAATTTTTGATTGAATGCCCAAAACGTGTGCAAAAATTTTGCACATGTACTGGTTTAGTGGTCTGGTTTTTGCACCCGAACTGGAAAGAATTTCAGGCAACTTTTTGAGATTCAGGCAAAATATTTCCTGCCCCCCAAATTGGAAGAGTCCTGTATGCCTATGATTATTACTACCAGTGGTGTACAAGGGGTGGGGGGCATTGGGCCAAGGCCCCTCTCACAGATACCATTTTTGTTCTTAGTTCCTAAAAATATGCAAATTTTGTAACACAAATTTTACTTCTAAAGTTAGCATGTGTGGCACCAAACTGCATGTAAAGACACCTAATTTTTCAAAGGGGACCCCTCCCCCAGGCCAGTGATCACTTATGCCCTTTTTTTAGTTCCTTAGAATATGCAAATTTTGTAACACAAATTTTGCTTCTAATGGTAGCATATGTGGCACTGGATTGCATGCAAGGACACCTAATTTTTCAAAAATTTTCAAAAGGGGAGGGGAACACCCTCCCCTTAGACCCCTCCCCCAGGCCAGCAATCACACAACATACTGCCCCCTTTGAGAGAAATCCTGCCTATGCTACTGATGTGAATCCATCCTGTAAATTGTAATTATCTAGGAAATTAGGATCGTACAACTATATCAATGGGAGTCGGTCTCCAAGAAATGTAGTTGGTCCCAAAATAGTTCACACCCCCCTTACGAATGCATGTATATACGCCCCTGGTAATTAGAGGTCAAACTCTGAAAGCCTTGTCAACAAAAGTACCTCAAGACCAGAAGCATTAGAATGTATTCAACTCTGTTTGCTTTAGAATTCGTCAAAACCTTAAAGACACACTTGGCAACCCAAAGTATATTTCTAGTGTGGGGGTATCAAAATTCTCCGTTGGTGACTGCTCTATGATTAACGGTAAACTTTGAAAATTCAAAAGATCCAGAGTAGCTCACATTCCACAAAATGCAGAGAGAGAGTCCTGGGTTACACATTCTACCCTTATATACTCATCAGGACATGACCTTAAGCAATAAAATAGGTATGTGTCTGCACAAGGAGCTTTATACAGTTATGAGAGGAGGTACAAGTTGCACAGTTGGGAGAATTAGCACTGTCTGGAATGACAAGATTTGCCCTTTAATCCATTTTTTTTTTTTTTTCTTGTGGCTGACTTTGCAACCAACCATGACAGCTCTCCTTCTGCCCAGCAGTTT
Organism: Holothuria glaberrima; assembly: GCA_009936505.3. NCBI lineage: Eukaryota > Metazoa > Echinodermata > Holothuroidea > Aspidochirotida > Holothuriidae > Holothuria > Holothuria glaberrima. The sequence goes on along the minus strand of WURT03160306.1, from coordinate 2,975 downwards.
GAGAAATGTTGACTGGATATGTCTTAGGGTCTATGAGCACTGCAGCAGAATGATTGAGTTTTGTATAAGATTTGAAGGTCATGTTGATTTATCTAATAGACCTGATATGTGACTTGACCGCTCATGACTTTGAATTTTACCCAAGGGTAATTTTTTAAAAGGACTGCTTGCTAAAAACCTTAATAAAGCATTGATAGCATAAAAGTTTCAAAGATAATCCGGACAAATTCAAACAAATAATCCAAACCGCACAATAAATGGAGCTAAGTTGACACTTTACCCATAAGAGATCATATATCTAGAATATTAATCTGTTGTATGGTGTTTCCTTCCATTTAAGCAGGCATTCATCACACAATGGTGATCATGATTTGTATGCAAAAGGTAGTAGTTAATTGAGGCAATAGGTTTAAGTGGAGAACTTAACTGAAATGCACTTGTTACAGTTCATCTTGCTTTCTTGAAAATCTTTTGCTTTACAAACAATTTTTAACAGGGTAGTGTATCACATGTGTCTAAGAAATTCTGACAGAGCAAAAGGGTACATCAGTTATTCACACAAACCTGGAAAGAGCATCATATATCTAATCAATATTTATTCAATGACTGGTTTCAAAGAGAATGATGTCATAGTTTTCAGCAAACTAACTACAACTGTTATATTTCATCTCTGTACACCACACACCAGAAGATGGAATTATTGCTTGTACTTGGTTTAACCAAATGGTAAAGGGACTTCACAAAGTCTATATAAATTACAAAAGATTTCATGAGTTCCTGCAGTTTCTTTTTTTATTTTTTCTTGTGTAGCATTTTCCTTCCAACTCATTTATCTTCAGTTTCTTTTGAATTGGAAAAAATATGAGAAATACACAATACTAAACATGTATCAAACAAATGCAAGCTTCAAACTCCGAAGGAACTGTTGCATTGTTACACTCCATAGCATTTGAAACCAACTGTCACACACACTTTATTACTAGGACTCTTTTACTGTAATACTGCACAGGATATCTGGATAAACTACTCGGTGTGAAGAACTGATGAAACATGAGGACTAGGGAAGCATGTATAAAACAGCTACAGAATCCAACAGAACCATACAAACAAAGTAGCAAACATGTCTGACAGAAAGTTCAGCTCTCCTATCAAATGTTAATCAGTCATCTTTACACCTATTGTACATACCAGATGGTGAAAACTCTTCAATAAATTCTTCATTATGAGGGGCTTAGGGGTTTGGAGTGGATGGAGCCAGGAATCATCATAATCACGTTTAAATCTTTGTTACTTCAAGACGGTCTATTCTGTTCATCACATTTTTCAAAGATTAATATAACACAACTAAGCTCTAACTTTACTATTCTGCGAGTGCAGACAACTATTGGTCAACACTAATACATTGCTATTTTGTTTACCCTGTGGTCTTATCCGGACCTGCCAATGTCAATTACATTTCCATAAAGGTGTAAGAATTTTCCATTTCGTCTGCCTAGTAGATTTAATGACTTTAAACACAAAACAGTTTGAGACTTTGTAATTGGAGGCACAAAGAAAAATTTCATCATAAAAAAAACTATGACAAACAGGTTTCTTGTGACTTGTTATGCATAAAATTGCAATGTTAACAAGTCAAAAAAACCATGAGGTTGTCCCCAGGAACTGTGGTGAGATTTTGAGATCAAAGGAAATTGAAAGTGGTCGTCTTAGCAAAATGTGGGAGAAGCAGGACTGCACGTCAGTCTTTTGTTACAGCAATTACTGTACATTCAATCTTAATTCAGTTCAGCAAGGATACAGAGGTAAGCTTACAAATGGCACTGCACGCTAACACAAACAGGTTAGCATTGAGTGTGAGGTTTCACAGATAATAAGTTTGAAGGTATGCAGAGGAAATAATTTACAAAGGTATGTTGCAATTTATGGTGAACATAGCACATTTTAAATCTCACCTGAATAGCTTTCAACTTGCTATGTCATTACAACAGCATCTGAACTTTATTACTACTTAATGTAAGATTTGAATGACTATGAGCATATGCCACAAAAACCAATACTGGTCATGGCCTAGAACACAGCTAGCAAGTATTTGCTTTATGTTCCATTTAATTTTTAACTTTACTTCAAAGTAGGATTCATTACTTTTTGATAAATTAGATTTCTAACATGCCAGGGCTATTTCAAGGAGAGGAGGAAAAAGAGAAAAGTGTATTTAATAAGTGAACAAGGAAGTAAGTCCTTTCTTGGGTTTTACCTTTTTGTTCCACCATCTGTATGTTCTGACCTTACAATACATCTGATATGTGGCTGTGACTGACTGATCTACATTTTTTTAATATTTCAGAGATTTTGCCAGAAACTAAAAAAAAAAGGGGGGGGGGTATTACTGCTAAAACCATGGTACCAAATTGATGCTGTCCTTAGGCAAAGTTACAAGTGGGTTCCGGGGGACAAAAGCTTGCTTCAAGGCCCCAATAAGGTGCAATTTGAAGGGTTTTAAAGACCATTTATATATGTAAGTTCAAACATTGCTGCAAAAATGTCCTTTTCCTCAGTAAGAAACCAAGACATTGACAATTTATAATTTTATGGAAATGAAAAAGGGGATTTATTTTTCCCCCCTTCTTCTGGAAAGGGGGAGAACAAATCCCTCCTTTACCCCCCTTGATGGAAACCCCTTCTTTCACAGAGAAGTTGTGATAGATGGCCTTTGTTCTTACTCCTGTTCACAAGCATGACACCATCCATACTTCTTCATCCTAACCCCTAAGCTGTCAGAACATAGAGACATTGGAAAAAAGAGAGGTTGAAACACAGAGCAGTCACCCCCTTCTTGCCTCAGAAAGTACTGTCACTATTTTGCTTGTAAAAGACCACACATTCTTTAATACTTAACAATATTAGCCCTCAATCAGTGCCTAGTATACTACGCTCCGTTAGACTACGCTCCGAATACAAGGCCCTTAGGCGCTCCA
>WURT03160284.1:0-10740 GCA_009936505.3 Holothuria glaberrima | reverse complement strand
ACCCACGGCCGTGCAATAGTACGAAATAACCCATGGCATGTGACCACCAATCCTCCAATCAGATGTAGAGAAATAAATAAGGTATTATATAATAAAGAATATTTAACGAAATTAAGATAATAGTGTGGATTTAAAGAGCGCACGCATTCCATCCTGCGGAATGCGCAGGGGCTGTACATAATTCGTTCGAATGAGGAGTACCGGAATCGGAATTTGCTCGGCATAGGCTCCAGCTGTACTTGGATTCGGAATCAATTGCAGCCACGTCCACAAATGTGAAAGTTACACAAATGTTACTAAAGGCTACATTACTATTGGTACGACATAATTTAGCACATGAATAATCATACACAGTCAAATACACATTACAAGCTGTGCCAGACTATAAAATTTACTTCTACAAAAGCCATTTTAATCACTTAAAACTATATCAAATTGTAGAATAACCGAGCTGGAAATTGGCTGGAAATTGGGGACGCTGAAATTGGAATTGACTCCGAATCGAAGGGTACTGACTCTGACATGGCTTAGATTGGTGGCTACGGAGTAGGAACTGGCTCGAAACTAGGTTAGGTGGATTATTGGGATACAGCCCTACTAAAGCTGTGAAAGTTGCGTCGAAATTTTTGGAATGGTAAAGAAGAATACAGCAACGTTGACAACTAAATTTAAAATTACAGTAGAAATTTTAAAAGAAATTACATAGGACATTCTTTCAATTTGGTATCCTTCCCCACAGGCAGGGGCAGCCGGAAGGTCGGGGGTTCGAATCCTGGCCGGATCATACCAAAGACTTTAAAAATGGAACCTTCTGTCATTGTGCTTGGTGCTCAGCATAAGCAATGGAGTAGGGAAAACAAGCCAGTGAGCCACAACTGGAAAAAAGGCCGTGGCCGGCCAGACTTAAACCATTTGGTTGCAAACTGAGACGTAAAACCTCATCTAATTAACTAACAAATTAAGGCAGGTGTTATCATCGTTACATGACACTCCTCCTTTTCGTTGAAGGGGCTCATTGAGTTGATATCGATTGTTTGGTGACGAGTTTCAAGGAAATCATTGCATGGCATTGTTTCTAGTTTGCAACATTGCTCTGACATCATATAGTTATGGAAAATGTTAGAAATTGTACTTTTTGTGGACAGGAGTTGCATATGATTAATACCAAATAGTTAAAACTGTCTGGTCACAAATTTGTAATAAGTGATTTTAATCATTAATTACCTCATCATTGCCATTTCAGTTGTGTGCCAGATGTGTAGAATCTTTTCGTTTGACCATTTACCATCAAGATGTGGATTAATCTCAACAGGTGTGAAAATAAATCATAAATTTTGTGAACCAACTCAATATGCCCATTTTAATGATGGTTCAGTGACGTCACAGCAGGGAAGTGTCTCTTGTGGTCACAGCATGTTTGATTTTCTGTAGTTTTCTAAATACATAACATAAGTGTGATTTTAAGCCTCATGCCTCATATTTGTCGCACAGTTAAAAGCTATTTTGTAGGTTCATTTCGAAGTTCAATTTTTATCATCACTTCTAAGGACAGAACTAGTTTAGCTCTCTTAAATGAAATCCGCAGTTACATGCTCGAAGAGAGATAGACTGCGTTCCAAGTAACCAAGATGTACTTGCATCAGTGCACCGTGATGATAAGCAGACCCTTATGTTTTTGAGGTCGTTGTACTTTCTGACTATATACGGATGTCAAGTACCAGCTAAAAGTACCTTTCAGAATGTTTCCCTAATAAATATAGCCCAAGGCTCAGAATGGTCTGGTTTTAGGAACGACAATACGGGAACATTTTAATAGATTAGACTTTCTACCTTCGAAAAAGAACAAACAATCTTCCTTCGCGTAATACTCTTCAGGGTATTCCGGACTTTCGAAGAATCCTGACTTTTCATTCGGACCGAAATTTTCTTCGCAGAGACCGGCGATGACGTAATCGTTCGGCTCCGGGAAGGAGAAGGATGGACCGTCATCTACTGTCAAAATAAAAAGATAAGAAGACGTATTTTTGTTACTGCTCGAAGCTACAGTAGCTTGAAGAAGGGTTGAAAGTAGGGATGAGGCACTAATCTATAGCTTTGAGGGGGAGAAGGGATAAAATGCGAAACGCCGGAACATAAGTGTATTGGACTACCTCCGATTGAGAATGCCTCAGCACTTTGGCCGAAAATTTACTGCATGTTTGCTTTAAAACAGGATATATTGTGGAATAAAATAGCTATTTTTCCCGAATGGGATAACTGCAGCCTCCGCCTCGTACCCTCTCCCTTGAACGACTTAGAGTCCAGGGCCCTTCTTAGGCCCATGTTGGGATCCAGAGGCAACGACTGGATGGGGACCAGACAATGAAACCCCAGGAATCTGTGGAATATCTACAAAATTGTGAACATTAAAATTAAGCATGTCACTGTATCGTTCAATGACAGAGCCGTAACTTTTGAGTCCGGACTCGGACTCGATTCCGGAGTCCGCTTTCGCCGTACTCGAAATTGGTGGGAATGGGAGGCCACGGAATCGGAATTGGCCTGTAATGGGCTGCAGCTGGACTCGGACTCGGAGCCGATTCCAGCCAAGTCTACAAAAATGAAAGTGTCATGAATATTACTTACGGTCACTTTCTTGCTGATGCACAACTTAACAGCTGAATGGTCTCATACAGTCAACTAAACTACAGGGTGAGGCAGAGTATGGCATTGACTCCAACCAAAAGTATTTGTACGAGATACGTTGTTCAAATTGTCGGACTCTGAGTTGTGCCGAAAGTGGGGAACATGGATTCGGAAGTGGCTCGGAATCGAAGGTTACTGGACTCGGAGTTGGCAGGGCATATAGTGACCAATGGAATCGGAATTGACCCAGAATCGAGCAGGAGTGGCGCCAGGGGGGGGGAGGGGGCTACAGCCCCCGTCGGGGAAGTCTAGCCCCCCCCCCGTCGGAACAGAAAAATGGGTGTCGTCGAAAAGCAGGAATCTCGATTTTTTGCTTTGGAAAAAAGCAAAAAAAAAAAAAAGAAAAAAATCCTCGAAAATTCGGATAGCGTAAGTATGCCGACAGGAGTCGGTCTCCAAGAACTGCAAGAACTAAAGGGCAAAAAAGCAAAGAAAAAAATGTCATCGAAAATTCGGGCTCAGCCAGCCCAGCCCCCCTGTCGGGGAACCCAAATCCTGGCGCCACACCTGGAATCGAGTCAGGTGGACTCGGATACAGCCCTATTAAATGATAACTGAATGTACAATAAGGAGACAACAAAGCTTACGACCATCATTTGTCTATAACAAACCGAATGAACGGCCGGTTGGTTTCATTATGCAGAGGGCTTATAGACGGGGAAGAAAATTCAGGTAGAGTCTAAATGAAGCTTTCCAATAATTCAGCTCAAACTGTCTTAATACAAGTAACGAGACAAAATTAATAGATATAAGCTAAAAATGGCCAAACTTGAAAATTTTGCAGCCTTTGGATAGTGCAACCCTCATCGAACCTTTGATTGTAAAATTCACTCATCTCAAGACTTGCAGATAAAAGAGAAATTATAGTAGAAAAAGTAAATGAAATACGTCGTCGTTCTTCCTTAAGGGCCTCCATTGAAGTTCGGGTATATTTCTTCTTCTTTTCACTTTAACAATAGTCATTGAACAGACCAAAGATTTGCAAGCTTCTCGATAAAGGACTGTTTTTCCTTCGTCCATAGGGCCAAGGAAAGGTTCGTAATCTGGTAATGTGATCAAGTTGATAAGTGATGTTCATGGTCCGGTAATCTGGTATTATCGTGGGAGATCAATGTTTGATGCGTCGTATACGGTAACTTTTCATGTCACCCTGTTATTTTAATGAGAACGTATTTTAATGACTGTTGCAGACGCATATGTTGCAAGGGAATGGTGATCACTATAGTGGCGGGACCTTTCAATTGGGGCGCAACACTGAAGTTTACATCATAGGAACAAGGCCCAGAGCCGGGTTAGCTAACACACAGTAGGCATTGCACTGGGGCTTACGAAGAAAATGGGGGCCTGCGGAGAATACGAAGGCCAATGAAAATATGATGAAAGTGTAACTGTATAATGATATGAAATATTTACCGTCAGACCTGTACCGAGGGCTTATGAAGCACTTAACCTGGCCCCTTGGAAGCCTCTCAGTTGAGGTGAGGTACAGATTCAGGTTATAAACAACCATGTTTTGAAGGTTTAGAGACCCGGAGGACCAATCTCTGTATCATCCGTTAATTTGAAAATTAAAGGGGGCAAAATTACTTGTCTCTGAGTCTGCCATTCTGAGCGTCCTTGAAAAGAAAACTGGATCCTTTAACTAGTGTTTAAAACCTGAAGAAACTCGAGACTGTGCTATCTAGCTATGCAGAATGTTGATCAACTGCTAGGGGACAGCGTCTTCTTATTCAAAGGAATTTAATTTCTTATTTTACGTGTGATTCTACAATGAAGTCTATACTTAAAACCGATATAAAAGATGGTAAAGAATTACTTCTGATACGGATGATCAGTAAGAGTTTAAGGCGGGCCTCAGTCGTTTCCACAAAATGAATGCCTGAAAGCGAGAGGCACGCACTTGTCAATTTTTAGGCATAGTATAATTTTAAGTTTGACAGCAAGAAATGATCCTGCCATAGGCCTTGATAAGGTGTGGACATTCCTCTTTGCTCGAGATCAGACTTCAAATGTAAATTAGGATTAACTTGAAAACCACAGGATGTAACTTCGCCAAGCGAGGAACGAGTGGATGTGAAATACAAGGGTGGAAATGAAAAACAAAATGGAAGGGGAAGGGGGGAAACATTGCGGACCGAATTTACGGAATTGTATGGAAACAGAAGCCCCGAAAGGTATTGATGTGCTTTATTTTGCATAAAATGGATAGTTATTTGTTTTATTTTGCAATGGAAGAAAGGTATTCGGAGTTGTGAAACATTTTATTGAACTGTTTAAAGTAGTGCACCACGACTCTAAAAGAAATCCTCCACCGACACTGTTAAATTACACAATCAAGCAGTACATTTTTCCTTTCTGTGTCCAGGAAAGGGCATTATACCCTTTCTCTGTTCCCAAATGGCATTTTGAGTTAAACGTAAAGGGGCAACCACCACCCTGTAACAGAAGCTCTCATGTAGCTCAAACTTTCAGTAATCATGGTACACTAATTAGACAATATTGTAAAAGGCATAATCGTAAGCTTTCATATGAGAGGAATAGTTTGTACCACTTTTTACAAGGGTCTAGAGGCCACAAAACGGAATTAATTTCAAGTCAAAGGGAAAAAATGCAAAACAAACTCAAAATTGAAGTAGTCCACCATTTCTAATTATGAGATGATCATGAAAAGAACATTTCCCGCACTGTAGATGAACACGTGTTTTCATATTGAGTTATAAGTGTTACATGTTAATGTTTCATGACTTGAAATAATTCTCTGTCATTGCACATTCATGACAGTGCTAACTTGCAATGAATTTCTTTTTATATTGGAAATGGAATTTTTCTTAAAAGAAATGAAATTGAATAACGATATTGTTCGTTATTCTCCTTTAAACGTGTCCTTATATCTGTCTGAACCTTTCGGTTGACCAGAAGGTAACGACAACTAAAGATAATAAACAGCTCTGATGCATAAACTTGTGAATTTTCATACCTTAGTTCATAGGCCCCCTAAATATGGTCGTGCTGCCTAGGAATGAAATATACTGTTCACATCCGATATCATTTTAGACTGTATTCCTTCAGGTTCCTTAACTCATTTGAATTTTCTCATGAGGAAACGATTTCTTATTTACTGTTTCTTAAGGAACTATAAAGATCCTCCGTCAGTTATGCAAACTGTCCCCACACATGCTTTTCAAAACTCGTAAAATATTACAATTACCACTATCAAATTGTAAAAGGTTTCTTAAAACCAGGTCATTTTGTGACAGCTTGCAAAATGTATGGAGTGGCAAATGAAGGCCTTATTTTGATGGCCAAATATGGGAGTGAAGTTGGTAGTTACGGTCAGGCGAGTAGCCAGGATTGTGTCTGGGGGGGGGTTGTTGGAGTGTGACATGGGGGAGGGATATAAGGAGAGGGATAAACGACGTTTTAGGTCTCCAGATGCAAAATAGTGCATTTTTTGTGCCTCATACGTAGTGAAGTTTATTATGTCAGCATATTTTCCCTAAGACATGATTTTTGCCATTTTTTTCAAGCGTAGGTCGTGGGGGTTTCAACCCCCCTAACCCCCCTCCCCCGGCTACGCGCCTAGTCATGGTGACGACGTGTTGTGAGTTAGAGGCGGTAGGTGTGGAAGGGGTTGTGCCCAGTAATGGTGTTTGGGTTTTCGGACCCACCTAAGGGCCCCTGATAAGGTCCAGGACAAGGCCCCAATGGAGAATCAAGGGCAAATTTAAGCCTCTGTGAGCCCTGTTGCGTTTTTGCAAAATGGTGGGCAACAGATTGACGCATTTAACCATCTTCAATAAACTGGGTTTGATGCGCACTTAACTGACAACAAATCATAGCTTGAAATACATTTTTTTAGAACACTATAGTTTACTCGAACCAACTAACTGACTAATGGTCGATTCTATGACCCACGGGCGTTATTAATGGGAGGACCGATGATGGTAAGGATTACATGGCTCTTTCGAGCAATAACATCAACAAATTAGGGGCCTACTAATGGGACGAGCATGGGGGAACACGCCGGAAACAGATTTTTGATTTAGAGGACGCACGCGGAAAACCGTTTTTTCAACAGTTCATTGCTTTTTGAGTAATCTGCAACCAAATTTATTTCATACGAAGCTGTTTCTAGTAAAAACTGCTAGCCTAGGCTAGCTACACATTTCGTGTACTTACCGCATTTAGTTGGGGGAATCACCTCTAAAATTTTGCCATTTTCTAATACAATTTTGGACGTTTTAAGACAAAACCCATCAAACTGAAAATTATTAGGGGCGGCAGCTCCGGTTCGGACTGTCTGGATCATCTTGAGAAATGTCCCATCATGATCATCCTAGAGCCGACACTGGGTGTTTCCGCCTATACCGTGCGTGATATTTGGTTTTCACTTCTCATTGAATACGTAAACATTATTGCAGTAGTAGTCTTGATTTAGAGACTAGCAGTAGGTGAAATGCACACCACTTATCCCGAAACGGACCCAAAGCTTCCATATCAATGGCGTGTAAATCCTGAAGGGTTGGTTTGGGAAGGGCAACTCATCTCACGTTTTTGGAAGTTTTTTTTTAAATTCTCAATGCAAGACTGAGGAGTTTTGAAGAAATTTAGACATTAATTTGAAAAATGTCTGAAAAGAGGATATACTTCTTTCAGATAAAAGTACTGACATAGTCAGTTTTACCTTTGCGCTGAAAATTCTATGGGAAGCCCCCCCCCCCCCCGGTAGCCCCATCGAATCCGAAATCTGAAATAGATGGGGTTCTTAGTTGTTTTGGATAGCAGACCTCAGGTTTTTTAATGAGATTGTTTATTTTATAATAATTGTGGTAGATAGCGGGACGAATGCTTAAATAAAAGGGAGGTGGCTGACTTGAGAGGTCAATTTCCACACAAAATACCATCGGAACTGCATTATTGACAATTAGTGAAGGGTTCAAGAACTTTTTCATGGAGTTTGCTGTTCCTTAATTGAAGCTCAGTGCGGAACCAAAGCTATAAAGTCAGCTTCATCATGATTGATAGTGAGGTCAGAAATGTTTCATACTACACTCCTGTAGATTGCAGGAAATCGCGTTTTAAATAACAAATTGTCACTACCATGCGTGGATAAAATTTGACATCCCAAATGCTCTAGACTGCAGCGAATCTATACTCTCAAACACCACTACTTCGAAATTAAACTTGTCCGTAAAGTGCTCGTAGAATCGTTCGCGGGCAATTTAACGTAATTCGGAGGCAATCACCACTTGACAACCTCGGATTTATAGCAATACATTCTTTCCGTTGTAAATGGCTGTTTTTCTCCAAAGCTTTAAAAGAGCAATTCAGACAAATTTTCCTTTTTAGCCTCACTCCCTTAATTTACCTTCATATCAGGTGTCGAATATGCTCTCCTCTTTTGACGTACATACTCTAACACTTGCGAACAATGACAGAGATCCTCCAATTTCACTATATTCATGAGACCAATTTGATATTACCTCTTGACTGTTGATTGGTTTTAACATATGAATATTCATAATGCGATTCGAAAATGGTAAAAAGTCTAACAATTTACCGTACACTCACTTCACGAAGTGTAGTTCTGACTTATCCCAAGGGCTGAGTAAAAATTCACTTAAGCAAACAAAATGAAAAAAAAAAAGAAAAAGAAAAACTTCCTAAAAAAGTGGAAATTCTTGGTGATATATTCAATTCACATTTAGCACCAAATGTAGCACCATTTTGCATCTAGCCCACCTTACGTGAGCAAAAATTTTCCACCCCTCCCCTTAGACCCCTCCCCAAGGACAGTGATTCGCACATGGTGAAAGAGCCCCCCCCCCCCACTTTGGGAAATGGATCCACGCCAGTAGTCAATGGGACTTCATTGTGTGAGTTTTAAGCGAGAGAAATCACAACACTATTACCCCATTGAAGTTGGTCGTCTGTAACGGCATGGTTATCAGACTTGCTTTCGATTTTTCGTTGAATATTTATAATTTGTGCTTGTTTTGCAGCCAGGTGGCCACATCTTTGACAAGCTTAGTAGCGTGAAACCTGATATATTTTTAACGCTACTAAGCATTTAGTGGGGTGTGTGGGGAGTTTTGATCGTATGTATAAATTGGCCTAGTTAACAGCGTACATCTTTTACGCAGTTTCACGAAGAATTCTTGCGAAAGTTCGCCGACGTTTTTTGACAAAAATAAGCACTCTTTAATATGAGATATCTCGAGTTAGGAAAAGAGTATTGCTACCGGGTTTGAAGTGCACGATTTGAAAATTTTTCTTTCACATGAGACCCTTGTGAAATGCCACTGGAAAATACCTTTAATTTTTAAGAGTGCGATATCAATACAGGAGTAATGACACGTCCGCCGAGGGGGCAATCCCTTAAAGACATATACTCGTCACCCCAAAGTATATTTTTAGTGTGGGGGTATCAAAATTCCCAGTTGGTTACTGCTCTTTGATTGACAGCAAAGTTTAAAAACTCAAAAGATGCAGAGTAGCTCACATTGCACACAATGCAGAGAGAGTGCTTGAATTACATATTATAGCCTTGTATGCCTACCAGGACATGACCCTAGGCAATGAAATAGGTTTGTGTATGCACAAGGAAGAACTTTACACAGGTATGGGAGGAGCTACTAGTTGCATAGTTGGGAGAATTGGAAATGTCTGGGATGACGAGATTTGCCCTTTAATTAACCCTCATTAAAGGGGGGTCATTTCATCATCCCAGACAAACGTAGGAAGGGAAGAGTTCGCATTGGGCAGGAGGATTGCATCATTTCCGCAGTATTCTCAACAATACCGCACGTTTTAAATTCGGGTGTGTGAAGTTTTCACACCTGTTGGGAAAACTTGTTAGGAGAAGGTTACCTTTTTATGTTGTAGCTTATCGAGATCCCCCTTTGAACCAAAATCCCCTCAAAATAGTCTGGAATTAGGGGGAAATTCCCCAACCCCGACTTCTTAGACCTATTGCTAACACTGAACTCAATGGGGATGGGGGAGAATTACTTTAATTTGGTTTAGTGATTAAAATACCTTTTGACCACCTTGTCATGTTTAGTTAACAGATGAAATATTTTTTTTCATATTTATGGGTGCGAAAAGACTGCCATCACTTTAAGATCACATTCTGTAAAACCTTTAACCGCAAGTGCAGATTTACCTTTACGTTATACGTATACGTTTTTGTGTTCTTGCACGCGTATAGGTACCTTAAAGTGCTTATGCGTGTACGTATACATTATCGGGATCCGTTTCCTTTCCCCACTTTTCAAATGTACAACACAAATAGTCGCAGTTCGGGAAGGGGAAGACAAGGACTTTAGTCTAGTAGCCAATCATCAAGGTGTAACGAACCTGTTTCATTGCGTTGAGAGACGGTGCTAGAGAAAGGGTAAAAAAGAAGAGGGTACAAGGAACTGCAAATATTCTGAAAATCACAAGAGGAAATTGCATGAAAATATCACCAAAATACTAAAAATAAGTTAGTCTTTTATATATCTTTGTCTCTAAAAACACTTTAACACCAGCTTACCTTTCCGGGCACTTGACCGCCAATGACTCACAAACCTTTGGCCCCTACCAAAAACAAAAGGCTTTATCTACTCAGGATTACTCCCCCTTCACCCATTACACGGTCAAACTTGAAGCAGTACACCTACTACACCTGGTTGTTACAAACAAAGTTAAATCTCACTTTATCCTATGGAGCTTGAATACACAGAGTATGAATTTAAACATCGAGACATTTAAGAGAGGAACAGGATCTGTTGTGAAGGTGGATACCTATACTTAGCACTTAAGCTAGTACCAGTTCTGCAACTGATCGGGAAACTGGGTGATTTTGTTTGTCTTCTACGCGAGTGGCTAGCAGGCTAGTGAGCTAACATTTTCGCAGGCGACGGTGATTTTGACAAATATATCTTAATATATTTGAGGACAAATCTCTTTTAAGTTCCCGTTTTGATTGGTTATCGAGTTAGTTAGTTAGATGGGATTTTACGACACACCAACACGATTGTGTTATATAGTGTCATCTAGAAGAGAAAAAGG
>WURT03160283.1:5567-28321 GCA_009936505.3 Holothuria glaberrima | reverse complement strand
ATGACAGTCTGTCAATTACAGAAAATTTCAGGAAAAACACGTGGCTCCTCTCGTTACTTGTCTTCCCATACGCCAATGGCATGTCATACACAGAAATGTAGTTGGAAATTTGTATTTATTTTAAGTGCGATTCCAGTACTCTATTACTTTGTGATGGACGGTTTTCTCCCCATACTGGCGAGCCACACAAGCTACCAGAGGAACTATATAGTAACCGTTTGCTTTTGAGTGCGGTTTCATGCAATCAAGGTTGTTTGGAATGCTAAACTTTCTTACCTCAGCCCCAACTTTTATGAGACTGATGTCGGCTGTGGTCTCATGCGGTACTCAGTAAAGAACTATCCACTATGAAAAGTTTTCGGATCCGCCCCTGCCTAATGTAATTCTTTTTAAAGGTACAGATTCTTCAAGAACAAGTTTGAGAAGATGATCATGCTAAAAGCTCATAGTTGTCTTTTGCAAATGCGTTAGGCTCGCTATGAGGACACATTCTTCTACGTATCCCGAAAAAATTAAGAGCGCCTCGCGAGATTTGCAGCTCTGCAAATCAGATCTTCTGCTTAATCTGCTGCAATGTTGGTATGAGGGAAATGTTTGTTGAAAAACCCACTGAACTTCAAGTCCTAGAGATGATTTAAAACCGCCGCGCTAATGTTATGTCACTTTGAATAAGACTTGCGTTCATTTTAGGTGATTGCATGTTTTGTGGATTGCAAAAACGTCAGTTTGAATCTGGCCTCGGAAGGTGCAGATGCTAATTTAAATTGGAGGACGTCATACAGATATTAGATTTTGATTGACAAAATGTTATAGTGACCGTGCACTTACAATGTTCGGGACTTTTGCTGTGAATGTTTGTAGCCCCTCACCCGGTCGAGGGAGCTAATTTCGCCCCATGACGGGTAAACCCTGGCTGTATTGATATTCAGAGGCAAAAATCCTATTTTGCAAGCTGTTCAGAAAGTAACGTCTTAATGCTACAAAGCCTATGGGACATAGAAGCTATGGTGAACATTCCTGGAGTCCAATGTAGAACTGGTCAAGGTGCACATTGCGCCAATGAATCAAAACTTACACGATCTACGCCCAACACCGAGTAGCCTTACAAACCATACTGTACAAGTGTTTTGGTACTAAATCACTGATCGCCAGGGGAAAGGTACCAGGTTCGCGGAACACATAGCCCAGCAAACATCAGTGCATCATACAGAGGGCGGCCGACCATATATTGTGTGGTCGGCTTTCCTCACTGATCATTTAGACAAAAATTTAGGTGAGACAAGCAATAGGTGGTCACGTATTAAGCACACCTTTATCGGTACCAATCGTTGGAACACTCGTCCAGCCGATGTGTGGTCCAGGAGCTCGTCTCATGGACCTTTGGTTTTGCAGAAGAAGCCCTGGGTACTCACAGATATTGTCTACAGAATCATGGGCAATATAGTTAAGCTTTTGGAGCCCTCTCGCTGAGAAGCTGGGACCCCGATTAAGACTTGACGAAATGTGGCTACTTTTGCAAATGCTCAAATTTGAATTGGTTTATCGGTTGCTCTGTTTTGGGAGAACAGCTGACCAGGAAAGATGACCGGCCAGGTGGTGCGGACTCTTACGAACAGTTCTGTTTTTTCAAAATAATTATTCTTTTCCATTTTAGGGTCCACTTCAGAGGGTCCACAGTTAATCTCACCGGTTATTCGGGAAAAGCAAAAGTGAAAATGGATTGGGCTAAGTCCTGGCTTGGGAAAACGCTGCTGTTAAATGTTTCGATATTCTGCAAGTTCGCACAATCCACCAAATCAGGGGTGACCCCAAGATTTGCCCGATAGCTGGATGAGCTTCCTGACGGGGAGGGGTAGAGGAGCCACCCGAAGCCCTGACAGAGGCGACGGGATACCGAAAGAACGTCGAGCTAAAAATTTCCAGTGCGGGAGGCATACTAAAATTCTAGGGTCCTATTAACAACATTTTTAAAGTTGGGGATTTTATGAAGCCTTTGACTTAGGAATCTGCCTTCCTAAAGTTCGAAATCAAGTTAACCGTCTAGGTAACTGGTCTTCTTTGGGGGATTAAATACTTAATCTACCCATTAACGCTCCCCGAAAAATTTCCCTCCCGACTGGAGGGGGAAGCCTTCCCCGACAGGGGAGGCACTTTCCCCCCACACACGTACACACAAACAACTGATGTCACCACTGGTTCTACTACTTGTAGTATTTCAATATTTCAGTTCTTTCATTGAAACTCAGTCATCTGCCTCAAAGGGTTATATTGAAACATTTTACAGCTTTCACTGCATGTCTAGTTTCCATCTGATCTAACCATATCTTGTAATTACCCAATGACCTGTTGATAAATCCGTAATTCAACTATATAAGCTCGTGTGATTTTCCGGTATCTGTTGTGTAGTGGTCACCAAGTGCTCTTTATCGGTGACACCTGGATTGAATTTTTCATATAGAGCGCGTCCGAACTTGAGAGACCACACGATTAAAAACAGTTTTCATTGTAAGTTTTGTAGACTGATTCAAGAATAGACTATCTGCTTGGCACCCTTCTATTTTGGTCAGATTGCTCTTGCTTACGGAGGAGAGGCCATTGGACCCCTTGACGCCCCCTGCATATAAAAAAATATCGCTCGAGTAGCCTGAGAAATATTTCAGTTTTAAAGATGTCCTCTCCTCGGCTAAATCTTGAGGACGCCCCTCCTCTTTGGGTAAATGCATTTTCTTTTGTGTTTTGTACTAGTTATTTAGATGAGGTTTTGCGGCTCAATTTCTAACCAAATGGTTTAAGTCGGGCCTGCCACGGCCTTTTTCCAGTTGTGGCTCACTGGCTTGCTTTCCCTACTCCATTGCTTATTGCTGAGGACCAAGCACAGTGACAGTAGGTTCCATTTTTAAAGTCTTTGGTATGACCCGGCCGGGATTCGAACCCCTAGTCTTCCGGTTGCAAGTCGGATGTTCTAACCACTTGACCATGCAGTCGGTTGTGTTTTGGACTACAAGATTTCTTACTGATGTCCTCTTCCCTGGAGGCCACATGTCACTACCAATTATCAGGTGACCTACGAGAGTTGTTTTAATTATGATACATGTTTTAAAATGTATTAAGATCAAGTCATTGTCTTCACGAACTTAGTGGGTACAAATTCGCATGGGCACATGCCCTTATACTAAGGCAAACTTCTTTTTTAGATTTTAGAGTGCCTTTTGTTGGTAAGCAGTGTTGCGCAACATAGCCACACCATGATGTTCATAAGCATACGGGGCTACTTCCATTTGTTAGGCTTAGGGGCTCTTTTGCCCGAAAATGGCAAAATTTCTCCATGCAGGTTAGGGGGTGGCAGTCGCCTTAGCACCCCACCTCTTACGCAAATGATCATACTCCTGTACAAAATGGCCTTATCATCACGGCGACTGTGAGGTTCTATGGGTGGTTCATTACTTTATTCATTTGCATAAAATTACCATGAATGAACCTGGAAAGCTTGTCCCCCAAGGGTATATCTTTGGCTGTTTAATGTCCAGGATGTCAACTTTAACCTCTAATGTCACTTTATTTCATTTTATGATTCTGTTACCTGTATAGGGCCAGCATGATGGAATACTTGCCACAGAATATTTAATAGAAACATCCTGTCACTTTCACTATGAGTTTAGAATCTGCTTAAAAACTCATTTTGTTTGAAAGCAATTTTTATTTTGTTTGGGTACTATTTTATGTAGTTCTTGAAATTTGTATATTGCATTATTTTACCAGCTTTTGGTATGTTACCTTTGTAAAGTGTTAATACGTCTTTAACCACTTTATATTCATTGCTTGTTTTGTTTCTTCTTTCTCTTAGGTCTAAATTATTGTACTTTTGTCATATGTATTTTGCTAATTCTTACTAATTTATTAAAATGTTTTATGAATCATTTCAAGAAAGTTTTGTGCCATTTCATGTCACTTTTACCCTTTTTAGTTTATTTACTGCTTATGATTGCTTGTAACCCCATTGTTTGTTTAATCAGGGAATCGATACATAAATAGCAACTCAACGGTTTGATAACCTCTTTAGCTGTAAAGCAGTTTGACACTAATTGTTGTAATTTAGTACAATAAACATTATGGTTACTGTTATTATTCATCATTATTATTGTTATTATTCATTAATATTATCATTATTATTGTTATTCTGTGTGGTTTTGTTTTTACATTGCAAATGTTATTTGAAGCTATTGCTAGTTATCATTAATGTATTATGAGTTTTATGCCATGGTGGAAATCCTGGTTAGTAAAAAGCTTCTCTTTCATGTTTAGCACTATAACCAGGGAGTTGTTACAACTACCTGCTATAACTTTACACATGGTTCCAGCAAACCATGCCTGAAACTGTGGTGTAATGGGCAAAGTCATTCTCTATACTTACAGTGGGATTATATTGTAGAATATGGACCTTCCTTTACTGGGTAATGCTGTTTTTCTTTTGAAGTGTGATGTAAATGATAAAAATTCCTGTTTAACATTCATGTAGGATTGCTGTACAATCAATGACAAAATTGGCAACAGATCGTTAGTCCAGATATCAAGCTTGTTCCAAGTTTCATGTACTACCTCATATGAAAGTTCATAAATAAAGCACACCCAATCCCCAAAGTCTCTGCTAACACTCCCAGTCACTATCCTAATGGTAATAGCTCTGCTCATTCAAGAAAACTTTACTGTTTTTGATAAATCAGAAACAATCATTTTGCATTCTCACAAAAAGCCCAACAAACTGATCACTTCTTGACAGTCCAGATTATTAGCACTCTCTTCTTACCCCTTATTTTCTTTTTGTGATGCGGGGGATGGAAATTTTAGTGATACTGCAACAAATTCTGACAAACAGACAAAAGACAAAAATCCACTTCTAGATTCAAATTACGATTTGTGATACTAGTAATGATTTAGGAGAAGGACACCTTCAGCATTGTTTTTTTTTCTTTTATCAAATAATCATGTCTGGTGCATATCAGTGAACACAAAATAATGGAATTTATGTTCCTCAAGAAGCTTATTTTTAAACAAATAGCAATGTTTTTAAATGACAAGAGTTTATACAGACTGTATGTGAAACTTAGCAAACTACTTCCAGCATATATCTTTGCTTGTTGCCATGTGTACAGCTGGAGCCAATAAACAAACCCTTAAATACACAAAGCCAAGAAGTGTAGAACATACAGTACTAGTCGACCTTAACAGCAATATAATTAACCTGTCTTTCAGCAAATTCACCAAAATGACAGATTATTTTACATATCCATCTGTCCCGCCATCTCTCTCCCATGCTTCAACCTGTTACTACACACAATTAAGTTTGCATATTTCACTTTGGAAGTTCAAAACATGTTTAGGAAAAAAAAAATACTTCTTATATTAGAACAATATGGTCTCCAATGCTTTCATAAAGTGTAAAATAAAAACAATAAAAAAACAAGAATAAACCCCGAAAGAAGGCAACTCAGAAGTGCTGTTATAACTATCTTGCTCAAATAGTTACCAGAGCTTTCTAAACTTGATATACAATACAAGCATGGTCCAATCATAAGCCACCAAACTGACATTAAAGCCATGCAGACAGTCAATAGGCTTCATTTACATCATCATTCAGAAAAAAATGATTATGAACAAACAAAAAATAATCCAAATGTTACACATGACTCACTTCAGATCAGACAAAAAGGGTTTGCCAAATTACATCAACTTCATGGATTAGAGTACTCCATTAAAAGAATATTTCCGCATTATTTATTTAAAGAGTAGTATCATCCCTCAAAGGTGTACAAATGCAAGAAAAGAACTACAATGTATTGCCAGGAAGGACTAATCCTTGTTTACAGCATTTTACAATATCTGACAAATTTTCTTGAAAAAATGACCTGTATTTTTTGAATGAATGCTTCTATTTTTTAAGTCCCAAACATCTAATGTTAAAGGATAAAACCCAACAAGTACCATGGGGGAGCTCCCCTGGTGGAGTTACTATAAGATAATACTACCAAACTGAATATGACCGACTGCTACTGCCATTGTGTTTGGTGCTCAGCATTAGCAAGGAGTAGGGAAAACAAGCCAGTGAGCCACAGCTGGAAAAAAGGCTGTGGCCGGCCCAACTTAAACCAAATGGTTAGAACCTGAGCCGTAAAACCTCATCTAACCCTCTAACCCAACTGCTCAGCTGTCAGACCTTTACCTTTAAACAAGTTTTTCACATATCTCTGTTCTAGACAGACTGAAAAGAACATACACACTTGAAAAACCACACTGCTAAGAAGGGATGTTGGAGGTCAGATAGACTGCTCTCCAATGAATGTTTTGCTCAGCTGGTTCCCTATAATTGAGGCAAATTTAGCAAACCCTTTCTAAAATTGATTAAATGCATTAAAATAATTTTGAAGGTACTGAGGTATAATCAACATAATCTTATCTATAAGTTTTTCTTGTTTAGTAAAGGATCATTTACAAACCTTACATAACATTTTTATCCACTTGTTATCACACAAAAATACAGACTTTTGTAGTTTTCAAAACAGTCAAAACTCAACAAGTATAATACTGGCGTGAAATCAGTTGGTCTGTATCTGATACCAGGGACAATTTGAAAGGACAGTTAGGGATTAGTGATACCAACAAAAAACTAATGCGTCTACATACTTATCTTTTTGGTGATGGTTACTTGATTCGGTTAGGCTTATTTACTTGAAAGAGTACCACTTCAAGTCATAGATAAAATTACATGGTTAACATGGTTAAGGTATCTACCAAAGATTTGGTAGAAATCTTCAATATCACAGACTTGGTCCGAACATACCAAATCGACAACCTACTAGAGGTATAACAAACGAATTAACTGGTAGAAATCTACCATACCATAGGCCTGGTAAAAATTTCTATTACATCAAAAACCTAGCAGAAATGTAACAGAATCAATTATTTGATTGAAATCTACCACACCAAATGCCTGGCAGAAATACACCAAATCAGAGACCTAGTCAAAGTTCTTTTTATTTCCCAAGAATAAAATACTAGATAAAAATTTACACAGACTTCATATTGGAGTCCCTTTTATCTAAAATTTGGTAGAAAGCTATCATATCTTGGATTTTGCTAGAAATCTCCCATACCAAGGCCCTGGTAAAGATGAGCCAGATCAAAATATCGTAGAAGCGAGCAAAGTTGATTTAAGTAGCCTTTATAATCTAAGGTGTGATGGAAATTGACCATATCAAAGACTTGGTGGAAATTAACTGTATCAAAAGAAGCACACCTACATTTTCAATTGTACAATAATGAAATAGAACCCATCATTTTGAGGCTTGGTTGAAACCAATATATGAAACTTTCTGCTTGGTATAGCCATTTGCTTACCAATTCTTACACTCAAGAATATCTTGCAAAGGCTGCCGTCTTTAATCATTAGCCTCTAGAAACTTTCAGAAGACACGAACATTGCCATTTACAAAATCCCTACCATATCTGCATTGTTCACAATTCCAATGATTCCAATATTTCACCACCAACCACTGACAATACAAAGATTATTGCACAAAAATTCTGACTTCTGGAAACACTACTGACTTAAGTTTTGAGTTCTGACCAAAAGACTGTGTAAACTAATAAACCAGAATCTTTGATCTCGAAGTGAACACCCCCTCTGGCACTAAAAATGAAAGTTTTAACCCAAACTGCCTACTACTGAGGTTCCCAAATTACTTCCTTTATGGTGGGAAGTTTCCGCAAGGCAAACTTTTTGCGATTCTGTACCTTGTACACATATTTGTGGAGTGAAGAATTTGCTGTTGCACTGGTAAGGATCAACCAAAGAACAGTCTTGTACGGAGTAACGGAAGTATTTTTGTGGGTCTTAAATTCTTGATTAGTTACTTGGCCGCGTATATTAAACCTCAGTGAAAATTTCCCACCATACAGCATCCAACAAGGAGAAGCAGTGATGGGAAGGCGAGATGGTTTATTCAATCATACTCTAGCTATACACATAAATTTAGTGATTAAGAAATTGAAAGAGATGAAGCTGAGGAACTATCAAATTTTGAAAATATGAATGTTGAGAAGAATGAAACCAAGTATTTTATATTTTTTTTATGCACCCTTGTTTAATTGTACTCACATTACCTGGCTTTACATAAAAGTACACAGGGTCAAATTTGATACTCTGTTTTGCCCAATGTAATGCAATGTTCATTATTTATAGGGCAGGAACATTCATTTTGTGATTTGTACAAGTCTAGTGGTAGAGGGTTACACTTAACATCATAAGAACAAAACCAATGTGGGATATCGCTGCTTTATTCCACTGCAGATTAACAAAATAAATGTAAAAAAAAACCCACAAAATAAATCTATATTAATAGTTGAAGAAAAACCAGTCGAGAGTTACATTCAATCTTAAAACTGCTCTCTTGACAGGAAATCTTATTGTTCACTTTTGTATAAAATTTGGTTAAAGTATATATGCTACAATTTGTATGTAGTGGTAACATTATCCAATAATTTCACATATGCATTCAATCAGCATACTTCTGTTAAAAACTGACAATGTGAGAGAAAATATGTACTATTAAAGCCAAAAGAAATCCGAGTCCAAACAGAAACAGGGTTTCCAAATCAATGGATGTACACTGACCAGGTTAGGTCAACGGAAAGTTTATAAACCACAGTCTTTCACGTAGTGACCATTTATGCAAATTAACTCCAAAATAAACTCCCTCGGGACGCAGGGGGATGGAGAATGTCGATCAACACAAACACTGTAGTTGATCATCCTCGCAGTCTACGAACAACATCCTTTACCACCAGAGCCCCCTCCAGAATCTTTGTCTGGTTTGATGGAGCCTGGTGAAGAGCTGGAGTCTTTCTGTGGATACTATTAATAAAAAAAATCAAAATATAATCAGTGTTAAATTAAACTATTTCCAGGCTTTCAAGTGACCCAGGTGAAAAAGGAGGATAAAAGTGTGATCAAAATTCCCAATAAAATTGAAAAAGTAGGATTTTGAAGAGCAATTTCCAATACACTTTTTAACTTCTTCATAACATAATTACACTTTTTCTTACTAAGAAGTTTCAATTATCTCAGCACATACTCAATATACTTGCAGCAATACAATTCTTGTCTGAATTTATATGCCTGGCCACCCTGCTCTGAAAAGCATGCCACTGGCACGCACTGACATGCATTGTTTTGTCAGGGGAGCTGTTCGTAACGCATCTGAATTATTTAAAACATGTTAAAGAACTACATGAAATAGTCACCATAAAAGTAAGGAGTGGGGGTGGAGAAGAAAGCTTTGGTTGGGTCTTACAAAATACATTTAAAAGGCACACTTATATAAATCAGAGGGTGCAACTTTTGAAAGAACTGTTCCATTAGGGTACAGAAACAGGCATAAGTGTTGTAACCATGGTTACAGTATTCCCATTACTGGACAAGTGGTCTTGCTGTGTGTACTTCTGCCTAGGCAAACACAGATACACCAAAGCTAACTTGATGGGTAGGACCTTAACCACTATTATACTATCCATCCCTGTGCTAGAAAATCAACATCTACTGCAGTTTCAAATGAGGTCAGACTTGAGAAGAGGAGCCAGATAAGGGCCCAGTGCTGAATAGGCGTCATGTCATGGCACTTCAGCAGGCCAGTGCAATTGGGGTAGGCGTGTGACAAATTTGGGGGATATGATAAGTCTTAGAAAGATAAATGCAGATATTCTCAAAATACAGATTTCTTCAACATTTTACATTGCCTAATGGAACAATTGAAATATATGCATAATATGAACTTTAAAAGACTGAAACCAGTCAGTTTTCAAAGTCTTGGTAGCCTGATTTTAGAGAGCAACTTGGTGCTGACTTACTGTGGAAAGTTGGTAAGCAACGCACTATACTGAGTCAGCAGACTGTTGACTTATTGAACATGTGTATGCCAGCACTGCTCATTGTACTGTATGTACACAACACCTCTTTTAATCCAACATGGAGAAAAGTTAGTTAGATGAGGTTTAACATGGAGAAAAACTATCTTTGATGTCATTTGGACAATTTCGCTAGGTATGTCCCAAAAATGTTAACAAGTACATTGTTGTGAGAATGTCAAGTCATGTGCAGGCCTTTTCATTTAAGGAGAGCAGCTCAGCGCCTAAACTCACGTAAAATGAATTTGAGGCGAGTCATTTACTAATCACCTTGATTGTCAGAAAAGCTTGTCTTCAAGAGCTTGACAAGCTTTCTGATGCATGTCACATCAGTAAATATTTAGGAAACAGCTTGCCATAGCAGCTCTTGGGAGAGCTGTTATATACTCCCCTTCCGTCTTTAAATGCAAAGGCCTGCACGTGCCATGTGCATATAACCTGTGTTCCCACTAAGGTGCACAACTGCTAGATCCCTCAAGTCAATTACCCTACAAAGAAAGTAATATTTGAACTGCAGAAAATTACCCATCTTTTTAGCCAGATTGACCATCCATTTAAACAACAGTAACACAATAAGTAAATCAATCCTGTCCAGAGATATTCTCACTTTAATTTCATTTTTGTACCCAAACACTGGGATATAACTTACCTTCTTTAGAATATCTTCTGCCAATGTCATGAAGGCTGTCTCTACATTTATGTTGGATTTTGCACTGGTTTCCATGAACTTAATACCATTTTCCTTTGCAATCTGAAAAGAGTTACGTGGTAACTGATGTTAATGTTTCTCAAACACTCACAAATGACTCTTGTAACAATTTTATACGGTCTAATAACCCTTACTAAATAGGTGAAGGGTAATTAATGCCTCACTTGTGTGTTTAGTCAGTTACCTGATAACACTGTATAACATATGGTAGAAATGACAGAAGAAATCAGAGAACCTAGTAACAATCTCTGCTAAGATACAGTACAAGGCAAGCAAACACAGTCTATACATGCATATATACAGTGAATGGTATGCCTTTCCTTCAGTTCTTGTGTCACCCTAAGGCATGTTTATAGATTATTGCCAAATCGTCCATGATAACACCTTGAATTTACAGCACATCAAATAACATATGTGTGTTTAGTTTGGTATTTACCCCTATTGACTCCCTCCCCCACCCAAAATTTTGTCAAAAACTGATCTCCCAACAGATTATTTGTGAAATATTGAGCAATTTAGTCAGGTAGCATAGGTTTCCTCATGCAAAAATGGCTCCCCCTCCCAGGGAAAAATTATTCTGTACACCCATGATAACACACATAGATATGTGTCACCTAACATAGGTATTTAAGGATTCATTCCCCTTAAAACTCAAAGGTATTGTTTTAGGTCAGTATTTTTGACAAAACAGCATGCTGCCAATAAGCAGCAACTAAAAAAACAGGTAAAAAAAGAGTAATTTTTCACATCCTATTTATTCCAGAGGGCCATTTTAACAAATTAGCAGGTATACTGCCTGCCACTCCACTTCTTCCTGATCCTGTTTTATCCTTGTTATTTTAAAGTCTACACTCACTGTCTCTCCCCTCTCCTTTGAAATCATTCTCTTGTCTTCCATGTCACATTTGTTCCCAAGAAGCATCTTCTCCACATCTTCATTTGCATGCTAAGTAGATTAAAAGAGAAAAAATAGATTCTGTGAACAAAATCAGCAAACTCTTCCTTTTTACTTTAGGAACATTGTAATATTGTGGTTGTATCTACAACAGTGTGGTTAAAGCAAAGCCATCGGATAGACTCAAGTGCTCAGTCCAGCCGTAGTTCACTTTTTAATCAAAGCAAGGTCAGCTGAGGGAAGAATCAATTCCTTTCACAACACACTCTTTCCTTGTTAATTTGCTACAAACTTAAAAGGAAGGAATGCCTATAAATTAAGAACCAACACCAACAGAATACACCCTTTTCCCTTGTATTTTTTAACTGGGTAGGAAAGGGGGGTGGTGAGTACAGCATGCCCATAGACCACTAAGTGATGCCATGCATCTACAGCTCTGACTTACTCCCTTTGTTTGCCTGACCACTTTTCAAACAATTATATTCTGTTGTTAATACTGTCAGCGACTGCATACTTTGTTTTAAGCATGTCGCTCATTTTCGCTTTCACTGTCCTCTCTCATTGTGCACTGCATAGCACAGTGCAATACACTAGACTGAACAATATGAAACCTGTGGCCTATTTAGTAGTCACCAAGCATTTTCTTTGTAATACTGTAGTTTCAAGGAAGCTAAAGGGATACTAGCTACTATACCATGCACAGTTAACTATAGTGTACACGTTTGTATTCACAGGTTCAGCTCCCTGACAAGAAATATCATTCTAAGAGGAAGTGTACAAATGTAGAAATGTTTCACAGCTAACACAGAGCAGCGATGTGATACTAAATTAGGCTTTATTTTGGAATGATCACTTAGATCATAAAATATAAAAATTACAATACAATATGACACTAATTTATATGCGATTTAAGTTAGATTAACAGCATATTACAGTATTCAAAGTGCAAGTTTTGACTTAATTTGGCTGCAGTTAGTACATATAGGTTCTATATTTTGGTATGCACAACAGATAAAAGTCCTGAAAACCCTTTATTCATCTCACAAACTGCAAAACTAGTGGCAGAAAATTTATCTTGACTCTGGCTCTCCCCACCTGACTGGTGAGGGTACTCACAAGCCACCATACTGTAAAACTTACTCCTTGCTACATCTTAGCAAGAGCTCTTGGAACACCTCTGAGAAGCAAGCTTTGTAGTGGAAGGAGAAAGATGGTAGGCACTGCTGGTGAAACGCCAAAGCTTCTCCTAGTTGTGCTCAGTGGATGTCAATGATAGGATGTATACGGCCCCCGATTTTCTGCTTCACAAAATGGTAAATTCTGTTTTCCACTTTTCACATTCTTTTTTTTTCCATTTTTACCTTCCCCTTTTTCGTAGATTTCCGTTTCAGATATAAACAGCAATTATAAATTTCCACAATCTTCCTTGACATTCGTTGTCTATTGCAAGATGCCATGCAAGATACATGCCGTGTATGTTCTGCATGCACACGCGACAAGTTACAAGCCTGGTTAATAGTTAGTGTCCGACCGATCATCTGTTAGATAATCCGCATCGCACCGATTGGCATCAGGCCAACTATCACACTTTGGGTAAGTATTAGGCATTGGTAAAATTTTGTCATTCAACCGATTACCAACATCGATTATTTGAAAACAGAAAACAAGGCTAAAATACACTTATTTTCTGCAAATAACTTAATAATTCCCCAAAACACACATTTCTTTGAGTTTCCGCCCAAAACATCAGGACTGATATTCACTAAAATTGCAAAATTTAAAGCTCTCCAAATACGACGATCATCGTAATTGTTGTGTCAAAGGGCACACAGTATTTCCACTGTACAAGGTGTGCATGCAAGGGACATTGCCGTACTGGCACATCTGCATACAAATTGTAGTACAGGAAGACATGCAACGACTTCGCGCTACGTTTTTCCGAGTTTTAGTGCTAACCATATCATCACTACACCTTTGGTTCAGGGTACTGTAGCAACTGGAAATTTGGAAACTTGAGGCACTTTATCCTGCTAAATTATGCCACTTCCCACATTCCTTTTAAGTTTTTAGTTGTCTACGATATGCACATGCTTACAAGATCCGTACACGTAATTGCCAATACAATTTCTTGCAAAGTTAAAGTTTATCTACGCAAGTACACCGAGTACAGTGTGTAATGCATAATGCAAGGCCAGTGCATCGCCCCCATTGTTATTTAGGGCATTGGTCATGAACAAATGAAGGAAAGCGGCCTCGTATTGATTCACACACCACCAGTAACACAGTTTTTGGATAAGGGGAATTTATTGGGAATTAGTTTTGCGTTTCATTTGGAGAATCTTTTAAAATAAGACATAAGTTTTGGGCAAGACCTTACTAAAAATATATTCACATTGTTAAGGAACCATGAGATGCGTACATCAAGTAAACTGAGTGGAATTTTTAGTGGCCCTGAAGTGCTAAGGTAGTTGTGACGTGATTGGTGAATGAAAACTACAGTAGTTTCTTATCACATAAAATGTGGGAGAACTTTCTGTTCTCAAATCGGATACGTGTGTCAAAAGCGTAAACGTCCTCAAGAGAAGCCCTGCAGTGCTTGTTCTGTGGATAATATGTCCATGCTTCTTAAAAAAATGTAAAAATCTTGTTCTGTTTTTATTTTTTTGTGGTCACGATAACAAATCGCAAATTCCATAATTTCCGTAGAAAATCATGAATTGTTTTTTTTTTCCACAATCACGAAATCGAGGGCCATAGATGTAGCATGGGGTAAGTATATCTACAAAATTAATTGTAACCTGCAGTACTACCCACTTGCTCCATTTTAAATGGAGGAGGCGTGTGGGGAGGGAGATGGGGGAAAATAGTAAACAGATGGGTAGTCTGCACAATATCTAAGTGTTGTACTGAGCCTTTAGACCTACAGATTGACATAAACTAGTCTACAGCACAGTAACAAAACAGATCTGTCATAAAAGAAGCAAGAACTAAACAATTGTTGGGTTTATTTGGGTATTTATTTTCGACTCAACAGAATGCAGATCTCAAATACTGTAATCAGTGTGCTTACATCATCGTCAACCAAATGGTCCCTTTAGGTATTTATTTTTGACTCAACAGAATACAATTTGCAGATCTCAAATACTGTAATCAGTGTGCTTACATCATCATCAACCAAATGGTCCCTTTACAATGTCATCAAACTTGTAACTGTTCCTCCAGTTAAGTATTGATTAAGACATCATAAATGTCACACCGCACGTCTTATCTGGGTTATAAAACAAAGCCTGCCTCCATCTAAGGGCCACCAAGAGAATCATTTGCTAGCTTCAACCATAAGAACAGAGTGTGAGTGACGTCACTGTTCAAAATATTACTAGAGATGATCTAAGCCATTATGAATGAAATGTCTTCAATACTCCTCACATGAAGGTGAGCTTGAGTGAAGGGATTATGAAATGACAAGGATGATGAGATAGACATATCCCAGAACACAACCACAACATACTAGATCCTGTAGTATAATACCCTTAAAAACATTTACTGGTAAGCTAGAGAACATTTATACAAGGGGAAGAAAAATAACAGGCCAAGTACTTTGTCCGTCCACAGTGAAGTGCGGTAGTGGATGAATCATCAGGCATTAAGCACTGTACTGAGCATTGTCTCCAAGACAGAGTACAGACTGGAAGAATGCACATTACTAATGGAAGTATTGTTCACGCACAAGTTTCCAGAACGTACACAAAAAACGGGGGTTTGCAAAGCATGAACATTCCCATTAACCATGGAAAAACACTGCCAATGTTCACTAGATCAGCCTTCTTACCTCACAGATTGTTAGTTTCAAGTCGTCCTTTCTTTAATTGCCAGCCGAAAGGAGAATAACATATTCTTTTTTGGAACTTACTGTAACAGACTAACAGTACCTTTTGAATCTGAATATCCCTTTTCACAAGTTACAGTAGAGATACTATAATACCTTACTGTACACTAAACAGGCTGTTTTAACTTAAGTTGCAAAACTTGAACAGAATTATACAGTAAATCCCTGAACCATAAAACCTTCCAAATTGGCCTTGCAATATTGCATACTGGAAGAGTACAGTACTGTATTCAACAAAATTAAGCTGATATCCACCAAGCTTATAATGCACTGACAAAACTCAATGGAAATTTCAACATAAACGTACTCTCTTTTCTCAGCTCTTACACAGTCATGGTAAGATGTCATGCTACGGTATCTAAAACATCAACCATCCAGGCCCCCATTTTTTTTTTTTTTTTTAAATTTTTCAACTGTCATATTTAGAAGAAAAATCCTATGAGCTTGTTTTGTAATTCTTGCAAGGAGAAACAATTGGATAATATTTCATTTGAGTATTTCCTTAATCCAAACTACCTTCTGTCACCACATGTTCAGATTAACAGAGTTTTATTGAATATCACACAATGGAATGGCAATGCAATGAAACTAACTTTTAAGTGCAAAAGTTACAAATTAGAAAATGGCATATCACAGTATATGATCACTAGTTGCAATTTTCAAATTACCTTGAAAGCATGAGTCCATACATGTGTCTACTTTCTTTCATTTTCACCTCCATTCCTCTACAATACAATAACTATCTTCACCCCTCCCTGCACCCCACCCTTCAGATTTTATGCGGTTTCAGTATCCCCTGCATGTACTACTACCGTTCACTGTAAGTAGTTACAATGATTTCATGGTGCTATACAGTGCCTTTCAATACATACAGTAGAACATTCCACGGAGTATTTCCTGCCTGCCTGCCTCTGCAAGAGTTGACACAATGGTGTCAGGCCAAGGTGTTCAACATTAATTGCTGCTCATCCCTCTTCCTTGATATCCTGTGATTCACACTTCTCAATCATTTCACAGCTCTACTCATACAGGCAAGTATGTATGCTCTGGAGAAGATTTCTTCAGTACAACCAAACTACTGAATCATGCATGCTATCTTTGCAATGTGAGCTCGGGTATAACGTCACACCTTGTAAGGCAGGTTTTGTGCCAATACATTGTACAAAGCTCTGTGTGTGCGCTTCATCATGAACCAAAACATTACTCAAATAAACAGAACAGAACCACTTTGATAAGCAATAGGGGACTGCACAGAACACCGAGGTGTAGTAAATGTTAGAGACTTGAAGTTAACAAATCTTAATTGGGAACGTTGTATGACACAATGTATTACAGTGCAGTTTTAGGGCAAACTGACATGAAATCAAATTTGCCAAAGGTACCATATTTGAGGAGCATTTATAGTTCAAGTCATCCGACTTGCAGCCGGAAGGTCAGGGGTTAGAATCCTGACCAGGTCATAAAAAAGACTAAAAATGGAACCTACTGCCATTGTGCTTGGTGCTCAGCATATAAGCTATGGAGTAGGGAAAACAAGCCAGTGAGCCACAACTGGAAAAAAGGCCGTGGCCAGCCTGACTTAAACCAACTGGTTACAAACTGAGCTGCAAAACCCCATCTAACTAACTCAGAGTATAAAGTATACCAATGGGGCCTGCTCCATGCTTAGTGCTCTCCTCATTGCCCCAGAAAGTACAATACAAATTACACTTTACATAAACATATTACAGTCCCCCAGGAGACCTAGACTGCAGTCCTACATGTGTATGTCGCTCAACAGTGTAAACACAGCTAAAGATCAAGAATGTTTTGACATCTCCTGTCGTCACATTGTAACATTAATTATTAGATTGATTAGCTTCTTTGTGAGAGTCACTTACTTGTCTTCCAATCAATCTTTTATAAACCAACATTTATAGCAAATGAGTCACCCCAATTTGAAATTAGTGCATACCACACTATCCTATTGTTTTTATACTTCACATTAATAATATCACTATATATTTGCATTGTTGGATGCACTGTGCCTGAATCGTATGCTGCACATCCTGACCTTCAGTGGACATCACAATAGCAAGGTAATTCAACTAACTTTCAAATTTATTTTAAACAGGGTGTCTATCCAGCAATCTGTGGAACTTGAAAAAATATTAAGAACTGAACATGTTTCATCTTTGGTACAGTGCCATACTGTAGCCATACTGGTTTACAGGGGAGATCCACCCTGCCTCTATTTACTGTACATTTGATAACCATTTGGAATCGGACAGTCTCTTGTTAAAATATAGAGGGCACACTGGTTAGATTGGTTTAATGATTTCTTAAAAATCAAACATCATGGCAGACTTGTTTTATGGTACAATGTCATTGAGAATAAGTACAGGTACAATATATCTGGTTGTACCAATACAAGTCAACAGCTTTTTAACAAGTGTGTACAAAACTCTGCTCTAGCAGAAATGAATACATTTCAAAATCTGTGAGCATGAATATGATGTACTGTACAAATCCATTCTTGTAAGTACTTGTACAAGTACAAGTTAGAAAGTGTGAGTACATTTACTATAAGTCTGCACAAATTTAATCACTGTACTGAAAGAATCAAAAGTCATATTTGCTGTGCAGACTACATGCACGCATGTGACTACTGTTTACTTATTTACACCCTGGCCCTGAAGCTGACGGTTCATAACTTTCCTGTGCAGAATACATTACATGGATGTACTTAAAAACATCCTTAAAATGACAGCAGTATTAGCATTAGGTCTCAGAATTTGAGGGGGAAATCCCCACTATCCACTATATTCTGAGCGCATTTTGGTTCGGGGGGGGGGTCTAAGAGGTGGGAGCGGGGTATCATAAGTTGACACATAAAAAGTTCACTTTTTCTCAACAGGTGTGGGGAATGCCCCCATACAGTTTTAAAACTTACAGCATTGTAGAGAAAATTGCAGCAATCACGCTATCTTTCACTCCGCTGCATACTGTACTACAAACGTGAAAGCAGGCAAACAAGATGTCTTCCAACTTCTTCTTGGTGGCCTCTGATGGGCCAGATAATGACATTCCCTAAGACTCTCTGATGCTTGGAACCTTGACAACAGAGTAGGCAATGAGACAAGGTCAACTTGAAGCAAACAGTCTGCTAGGTAGGCAGAGCATGTACTGTACCTATTGAACACAGTGATATCATGCCACTGTGCAGTAGATGGGACTGTCCATTTGCTTAAAGGGTGCGGTACAGCAAATTGGAGCAAAATAGATTCTGGCACATTAAGTCATCCAACAGCAATGATTCCAGTTCATTCAGAGTGTGCTGGATCTATAATTGTTATTTACTATTGATATCTACCAATCTTTCTGTACATTCAATGTATTGGTAAAATTTACCTAAAGTGTTGACACTACATGTACCTATGCAATTTAATCTGTTTTCAGATTATTTAACTGTTCTTTTCCTGTATCACTGAAAGTCCCAACTGCACATCATGCAAATGGATAGTACACATTGTGGTAAACTGGTAATGCCTATTATATAACACCTTATTGATTTCTCTACATCTGATTGGAGGACTGGTCATCACATGCCATGGGTTATTCCGTACTAACCCACGGTCGTGGGTTAGTATATACTAACCCACGGCGGTGACATCAGCCATGGGGGTACATACAATCAAATTTTGACCAAAATCTATGATTTAGGAAGTTAGGTGTAACTATATAAAACAATGAATGTTTTCCATTCGTGCGATAGTATGAATAATTTCATTTGTTGAAAGACTGAATGTTCTATTCAACTCTGCTTCGCCTTGTTGAATAGATCATTCAATCTTTCAACTCATGAAATTATTCATACTATCGCACAAATGGAAAACATTCACTATTTGTATACTAGTAAATGATTTACAGTAAGCTAGTTTCTTATGGTAATTATGCATACTGACAGCACTATCACCAGATATTACAATTGAAATGCCATAGTTGACCAAAAGTACTAAGCTGCTCACTGCCAGTATTCCTAAAATGAAGCCTATCGCTGTGTGGCTCATAAAGGACTTGGACAAGAATGACTTCTTGTGAGAGATGTGTACTTGTCAGACCTGTAGTAAGTAGACTCTGTCATAGTTACATTTACTTGTGTTTATACTTGTAAGAATGACTATGTGCTTGTACTCATAGTCAAACCAAGAGGAAACACACCTGGGCCCGAATCTAAAACATTATTTCAATAGGACTGTTTCATGTTATCTTTAACTCTTTACGTAATGGGACACTGTACTCCTACATTGCAAATTCACACTTTCTGTCTGGTAAAGTAGTACATTTGACAACACAGGTGTACAGCAGGATCCTCTCTCAAGCATTACATTACTCACTGAACATCATCTGCCCTACTTGAGATGGCACATTAATGTTTCTTCAATTATTCTGTTTCCATCAACTTCCTGGTCAAACCAACGTCCTCCACAATACATCAGCTACTGTAGGCTGGCAACAGGAAGAATGACCACTAGCAAACATTTTAACAAATTTCCTTTCCATTAAAGCTCACTGGCCTTGTCATGACTATGTCAGTGTTGTCTCTTCTGTCACAGTCACTAGAGTCCAATGATGCTACTAATGATTTCATCAGCTGTGTAAATCTTCCAAAGCAAACTATTGCAATCCTGAATCCACCCACTAGGTACTGACCTGATACCAGTAAGGTCAAAAGTTGCTTGTAAGAACATCTTGAGAGGAACAAAGTTTGAAATGACCTCAAGTTTTTCTCCATAGGACTGGAAAATGCCTATTTTTGCTAGAGAATTATTAACATTGAATGATGTACATAGCAATGACCTGTAAGGAGCCTACATGCCTGAGCCTTGAACACAAAAGGAACAGAAAACCGTTAGATCAGTTTTTCACTCTTCCTTCACATTCCTTTAGAATTACCAAAGTTCAGAAAAGGAAAGCTGCCTATTTACGGTAAGTTTGATGTTGAGGGTCAGGAAGGCGATAGACTCATTGACCACCCTATACCAGAGTGAGTGGATGACCACCGTCAAGATTCGCTTTTTCTTTCTGACTAGGGCTCAGAGGTTAACGGGGTAGGCGTGTACTAATAGCTCCCAATCCTGCTCCCAGGACCATCATTTAATGTTTCCATCCAACAGACATGAATGTATTCCCAGTCTTTGGTCATTTTCCAAAAGGCTGGGAGGGGTGAAGGTTCCTTGCTCTGTACCACTGCTCAACAGGTCAACTGAGCAAAGCTCACAACTTTCTGGAATGCACTTAATCAGATACCAAATTAAAATTTACCCATTTAAACCCCCTCAGCACCACTGTGAATAGCTATGCTGAACAAGTTAATTTCAGTTCCCAGGAAATTGCCACCTGGTTCGACTGGGGACCTCTAGTACTGCATGCATGGCAGGACACTCAACCACCAAGCCAACTCCACTTATATATCTAAGAATACCCTTTTTTTTTTTTTTTTTGACTGTTTTTGTTGCAAATAACAAAGGGTAAACAACCATTGTGGTTGCAGTGGCTGAGGGTCAGATACTCACCTCCTGTATGTTTCTTAACCATTTTGCTATGTTTTCAAATGTTTTCTCCTGTGTAATATCATATACTAGCATAATACCCATGGCACCTCTGTAATAAGATGTAGTGATGGTGTGGAACCGCTCTTGGCCAGCGGTGTCCCATATTTGTAGTTTTATCTTCTTCCCTTGAAGTTCAACTGTTTTGATTTTAAAATCGATGCCTGCAAAGGAAGAGAAGAAATAACCAGACTTAAAACGCATAAAACATACTGGCAGCAAATATAAAGTGTCCATTTACTTCTCTGAGGTCAGTTTTAATATCAGACCCAGCCAACCAAACTGTTTGTGTAGCCTCCCCATAAAAAGACTTAAATATTATGAAGTGAAAGAGATGAAGCAATTAAAAGTTGGAGTTAGAGAAGTAAATTACCATTTACTACTAGCAAGAAACATACATCACTGGTAAGAAGGGGCCCACTGAAGATTCTTGCAAGTCATATGCAGTGTCAAATTCCACATGATAAACTTCTGGACTGAAAGGACACACTTCCAGCACAACTGCCCAGTACAATATTGTAGCTCTATGATACTTGTACCAGAGAGACATGCAGGTGAGTAGTCCCATGCAACAACTTAGAGTTTAGAGCAGGGTCAGCGGTAACCTCTTAATTTAAAGGGTCCAAAATGTTGATACTGGACCCTTTAGATTGCCAGAACAATGTGTCTTTGGGGGTCTAATGACAATTTTAAGGGGTCCAACCAAATTTTTGAATTTACACATAAATGCGTAATAGACAATGTAAACAATGCATCCAAACAATACCCATCCCCAATGGAAAAATAACAATGGAAATCAAGAAATATACTACATACGCTTCCCCAGTGATAAACTATATTGTGAAACTGACTAAATGTTGACATGGGCAGTAATTTTACTTCTCCTGCAGAATGATCCTTGTGCATCAATACAAAGCTAAAGAGTTTATTCATGCGTCCAACCATGAAAGAATGGGGGCATGACACGCAAGGTTGCAAATCCTGGTTTAGAGTCATGGCCCTATCTACTGCAGTCCCAATCCTTCCAACCAAACTTATCCTCTGTTTAAGTGCAACTGTATGCACAACATTAACAGCAATAATGTTTTACCCAAGACAAAGCTATAACATACACTGACTTTAAATCTGGGTAAACACTCTTTTGTCAAATTTTAGAGAATTCAGCACTTTTGAATGAAAGTAAACGTCTACAGCAACTGCTATTTTCTGTTAATAATATCATAATGTTAAACAGCCAGCGTGTTAATAATTTAGGGCTTCCCATTTTACTGTAAGTTGTATGCTGTAAATTGAATGTAACAGATACTGTATCTTGAGTGATACTACATGTAGGAGAGTAAACCTCTTTAATGTAACTACTTTACACTGTATATTAATGATTAGCTCACACAGACACACACACCCTACAGGGTACATGTAAACATTTCAAAATACTGTATAGTGAATAGTGGGCAGATTGAATGCAATTAGCACATAAAGCTAGCTGCACACTACATGTCTTTGCACACCACAAGTCAACTTGAACATCTGATCTCCAACAGTTGTGTAGTGTGTGTTAGTTAACAACTGCGACTAAACAGGTTTAAGACCAATTTTAAGTGGTGTCGCCTTCAGTCGGGAAAAACGAACATGTTGGTTCCTCCTGACTGAAGGCGGAGCGATTTAAAGCTAGTCTTAAAACTGCCAGTCGCAGGCATAAACTCACACACACTACAC
>WURT03160261.1:0-10741 GCA_009936505.3 Holothuria glaberrima | reverse complement strand
AATCAGGCTCAAAGTATTATGTGCAGTAGAAAGGCACACAATATGCCAAGTATAGTCCACATCATGATTTATTATAACACCCTATTTCCAGTACCTGAGCTCCATGGTCCAGTAATAGTCTTGCAACTTCTACATGGCCATCCATTGATGCCTCCATGAGTGCAGTGTGCATCTCATCTGTTTTGTGCTCATGGTCAGCACCCTCATCAAGCAGGAACTGTACCATCTCTAGGTGACCTGGAAGAAAAGACAACAGCACACATTAGAAGAATGCGAGAATTCTTTTTCTTATAATGGTACAGAACCAGCAAGGTACCTATTGTAATTCAAATCATGTAAATGGGTCACAAATATGCAAACGGACAGACAAACATACATACAGGTCCTTAAGCGTCATGTCAAAATAGTTAAGCCGCAGCTGCCTCAGCTATGCTGCAGCATCTGCAGCCATGTTTTGATTTGATGTCCATTACAATGGCAGATTTAAATGGATCTTGCTGTTGTAATGTGTGAAGGAACAAAGCATGACTGCAACTGCTGCAGCTTGGCTGAGGCAGCTGCAGCCTAAGGTTTTGACAAGATGCTTTAAAGGGAGAAGGCAGTCCCCCCAAGTTTATTTTCAAAAATTTGCTAAATCTTACAGATCTCCTCTTATTTCTCTCACAAATCTTTTCATAATGTTCCTGCGTAAAATCATTGAATACTGAGGGTAAATCAATGAGTTATTCTGCATAAATTTAGGAAATAAGTAACAAAACTATTGTTTTCCCTTTAAGGAAGGACACTGGTGTGACCACATCTGATATCAGGAGTGTAAGTTTTCTGCTTACCTTTATAACAGGCTAATGTCAGGGCACTTTCTTTG
This sequence comes from Holothuria glaberrima, assembly GCA_009936505.3. Classification (NCBI taxonomy): domain Eukaryota; kingdom Metazoa; phylum Echinodermata; class Holothuroidea; order Aspidochirotida; family Holothuriidae; genus Holothuria; species Holothuria glaberrima. Next base: position 9,876 of record WURT03160261.1, on the reverse strand, counting down.
AATTCTGTTGAGTGAGTATTAATTCCTGCCCCTCTTTCAAGTAGAATTCTTGCAATACCAACATGGCCACTACTGGCTGCCTCCATGAGAGGGGTATGTCCATTTTCGTTGTGGTCTTCAATCTTAGCACCATGGTCCAGCAAGATTTTGACAATTTCCTCATGGCCTCCACTACATGCATACATCAGAGGTGTGTTCCCTGTATACCAAAAGAAGATTAAAACTGATCAAATGGCTCTTTCTTGAAGAGAAGCAACTTATGGTCATGACTATAATCAAAAGTGTGGACCTTGAAAGCATAAACCAGTATCACAACATAATCACCATGAAAAAAAGGAAGATTTACACAGCCCTCATTCAAATTTGCCTTAAAAACCAACTTTCGTTATAAAAAATAAGTCATTTACCTGCAGAAGACTGGGCATTGACATCAGCATCATGTTCCAACAGAAGTTTTACAATATCTACATGTCCTGCACTGGCAGCTTCCATGAGAGGTGTGCAATCTCTCTTGCTTCCTCTATCTTCCACATTGGCATTTATCTTTAAGAGTACCTGGGCCAATTCAAAGTAACCCCCTGAGCAAGCGAGAGACAGCAAGCTTTCACTCTCTTCTGTGTCTTGTAGAACCTTCTGGTCCTCTACTAGCCTACCAGCCATCATCTGATCTTGGTCTTGTGGATCCAGTGACCCCATCAGATGCCCTCTGAGAAGAAAACAACAAACAATGAATAAATATTTGTCCCTCAAAAGAAGCAAATGATTTGCTATTGAGCCTGTGATGTCTGGCTTTATCTTCACCCAATGTAAGATGGTGGGAAGGATGGCATTAGAATCACATCTAGAAGTAATAATTTTGGTATTTAAGATCCGATCAAATTGAACAGGAAAATATTATTGACATTTGAAAAAAGCCCATGTCTTAAGTGCCACATCTGGCAAATTTAGATGAGTGAGTGCAGTGTAACTGTTTTCAAGGAATACTTAGGTTATAACACATAGTGCAGATTTTAAATGCATGTATTGATTACATAGGGAAACTAATGCTTTTGAAAACTTGCCTGTGCCCCTATTTATGAGAATAGATTTGTTCTTCAACTCATGTCAGTGACTATGAAATTTAAACATTACTGCCTATACAACTTTTGTCCTTCATGAAAAAGGAGTGTGCTTGTACTAAAACCCCCAGACAATTCACAAATCGTGCTCACATTCAGGATGTTACCTAGGGTATTCTACCAAATGAAGGCTTTGACCCTACTGTTTCTTTTAAGTAGTAGGTTTAGGGGCGACCCAGTGAATAAGACAACATGTATTTGCGTGCCAAATGTTTCACAAATGCAACAGAATGTCCCAAAAAAATCTGTTAAAGAGCATTTTCTGATGAGGTGTTTATTCAAAAATATCAATGTATTCAGATTTATATAAAGAATTGTTTGTTACAAATTACACATCTAGGCACCTCTAACATTGAAAAACTTTTGGAGTTCTTCCCCAGGCCATCAAATTCAAATGTGGCAAAGGAGAATTGACCTCCAGGGCTAAATCACTGACTACGTCACATTACAAATAAAAAGTTTCTAAAGAATGAATAAACACAAAGCAAGATTTTACCCAACATTGACTTGCCCTCCAACAGATGTTGTAGCCGCCTTTACTTTCATCCAGGTTAATTCTGCCTCTGCTTCCTCATCTAAAGCTGGGCTGATGGACTTAGATGCTAGCTTACCCACTGCATCTGCATCAAATGACTGCTTTCCATTGAAAGGGTTGGACTTGCCAATACCTACCGAAAAAAATTGATTTTGCATTAAATATCAGAAACAACTGTTGAGAGAAATGTTTCACTAATGTTAACTTTAACCATATGTTTAAATCAGCAGACCTTGATGCTTCCAAATGATATGTTAATTATACATGCAGATTTGAACTCTCTCAAATAATAAATCAGACTGTCCTAAAATAGACCAAAACTTCTCTGTGGGTTATCCTGTAGGACTTGAAAGTATCTGACCTTCCACCTCCTTAAAAGAAATTTTGTGATTTTTCTCTTGTCTTTTATGACACTTGATGACCTTTGATGCTAAAATGCTTTCCTGTAATCATTTCCTCATGGGTGCCTCTCTTGAAACTTTGCATACACAGCAACCATATTGCAAAAATCCATCAATGTTTGGACAATTCATGCCTATGATGGCAATCTGATTATTAAATATAGACAGTTTTCCATGATTTTACCATTTTTTTTTTTTTTTTGCTTTTTTATGTTACTTTATATTTGGACTGATATTTTAAGAATGTCATTCAACTGTGAGAAAGCTGTGAAATTATGAGTAGTAGGAATTAACTAATACACTGTGCACAAAACCTTGCTATAGACCTAATGCACTGACGTCATGCAACCCCATTTTGGCCACAAAACAATAAAGCACATGGCACACGAAGTAGATGACACACCCACCTGCAGATGACTACTCATGTATTCGACCGGTACACTTATCAGCTGTCTGCATTTGTGGTGTAAGATGCAATGATACACGCTTGCCTCCAATGGGGGTGCACCTTCTGCTCCTATGCATTTAGGTTTACACCACGCTCACCTAATCAGTCACTTCACATGCAAGTACAGTATGATATGCTGCATCTTCACTATCTCTTTTTTCTCAATATATCATATTTTACCAATATATCGTTTTCATTTTTTTTTTCTTTGTTTTTTTTTTTGTAATTATAAACTTAATGCATAAGCCATCAAACACATGGATTTAAAAAACAAAAGTAGGTGTCCTTTAAATAGGCCTACCATGCCATGTTCAGTAACACTGCTCTGATCCACAGATATACAGCATTTGTCATGTGAGCAAAGACTTGATGATCTGGGACTAATATCTTTCGAAATGAGAAGGTTTAGGGCTGATCATATTGAAACTTATCGAATTATTAGAGGTTTTAAGGATATAAAATCTGGATGAGGTATGGATTCACCAGAGGGCACAGCCACACGGTATACAAGGGTCACTGTAGACTGAATACAAAGAAGTACTTTTTTACACAAAGGGAAATCAATGCCTGGAAACAGAAGCTGTTGTTTGCCGTTCTATCAATACCTTCAAGTCCTTCCTCTCCAAAGACTGTTTGAGCGGAGTAATGGGGGATTATACAAGTCTTTGACTCCCTACCCCAACAGCCACGTGCTTAGTCAGGTGGCACTCAGGTGAATACAAACCTTATCAACTTGACTTGAAGACAAAGAAAAGGAAACACAAAACTAGCACAAAAGTTTGGGGAAGAGAAGGTTCTAGGTATACCATCTCTTTGTACTAAGAACTCTGTCAGACAAGAAACTTCAGGCAACCATTGGATCCTGTTGACAGGAAGTGCCATATGAAGGAGCAGAGTGGATCCTACTATTTCTCAACCCACACAGGTATAATTTTTTCAAGTTCAATTTTAAATATGTATTGAAGTACTTCATCTACCTGTAAGTTGTAGTCCAACAGATTAATAACACTAACTGATTTGCAAAGAGGAACCTACAGTATTTAGAGCTCTGACCATGACTCCAACACTATTTACACTTTTGGTGTGTTACTGAAATGGTTTTCAGTAAGAACAAATTATAACACTTTTCACACATGAGAGGTCATTGAAAACTTGAAGGCTCATAAGTTCTTCAAAGTGCTACTCTAGTATTAAAACTAAAAAACACCAACCTTCACTAATGATACCAAAATACATGAGTACAAAATAATTGCTTTTCAAGGTACTCCTTTTATGATAGTGGGCAGACCAACATTACAAAGCAATAGCAAATTGCCCACTAGGAAAGTGCAACTGCCACTAAATAACATGCAATTCACTACAGTACATTACACACCACACAAGCAGTAGCAATTCAAGGGTCATTAAGTCTACCAGTCTATAACAATTCATCACTAATTTCAAAGATTAATGTCACTTACTTATAAACAAAACAATCTGTATTGAGTTTTGTGAAGAATTGTGCTTATATTTGCAATCAAACCTACAGTTACTGTACATCCTACTGTATAAAAGCATACAATCACCAAAACTCCCCTTTACCACTGTACTATTGGTTTACCAGGGTCTGATTGCGGGTAAGTAGGGGTTACAGGTGTAAATAGGAGGTAATGAGGGGCGATGTAGACTGTATTATTTCATGTATGATGCCACACTATACTGCATTGTGTGTTGCCTAACAGCAGAGTATGTACCCAAATGACACTCTCTGTTTATTACAATGTTATTTACAGAATTCTGCCCCAAGTAAACATTATTGCCATCTATAGGCCTTTGCATATGTGTATACAGAGTAGTCCTATCATAACCTCATAGTAATTCCAATAATTCAGCTTCATTACTCACATTTATTCATAACCAAATACAAACTAAAAACCAATTATTTCTGTCAATGATCATGAACACACAGATAGGTCTATGCAAAACTATGGTTCTACCTAATACTTAATGTACATCTAAGTAGTACAGTTAGCATGAACGCAAACTCAACTACCACGAGTTTGTATCAAGCAAACAAATTTACATAAAGTCTATAACAAGTACTGTGTTTTCTATCTTCGGCATGACTGTAGAATCGCACAATACTGTACTACAGGGTATACTGTACAGCACAAATATGGATCGAGATCCTGTAAAACACTGTTCCACCAGGGTATATCTCTAACAAAAGTCACAAGACAGTACTGTCCAGCTCATTCTGTTTTCAATGGAAGTGGCCACTACTGTAAATGAAATGATATGGACTACATACAAATTGTCACTTAGACATGTGGTGCTTAGAAAAGACCCATTCTACATTGCCTAAATTTCTGGACTACATCTTTCACTACCCTCAGGCTTCTTCATATTATATTATTACTGTATATTTAACTAATGTTAACCACCTTTGTTTTCAACCTCAAGTGCCACCAAAACTTTGTATACAACACAACACAACAGGGAATAATTTATCTAGTATCGCAATTTGCTATAAATCCTGGCATTTACCACTACACAAATGCAAAAATGTGTAGCATTTTTTGTGTTCATAACCATAGCTTTTTTAGTGATTAACACTAAATAAATAAAAAAAAATCCTGAAAACTGCTGTGCAAAATTGAAACACTAAATTATTCCCTGCACATATCTGTATAGTGTATACTATGCTATAAATAAATGTTTTCCAAGACATTGGGCCAAATACTGTAGTGCTGAACTCAATGCACACACATTTAGTAACCAGCAGTTAATTTGTAAAACCACTGAGCTACTGTAGGAAGAAGTGTTGCACTACATGTTAGTGTAGCCAGCATATACTGTACAATCTAATAAATTGTGAATTGACTCAATTGAGTATGTTCGTACCAGTTCTACATTTGAAAGTATAGCACCTATTTCTGAGTGCTGTTGAATATCTGAGTGCTTTTGAAAATTGGCACTTTGAAGTTTAGCACTGTCAGTAGATTCCTTGAAATTTATTTACATGAAGTGTTTACTACTGCAGTCACAAGGGATAATTAATGCCTGCATTTTCGAAGTTATTTCTGTCTTGAGATGATAAATAATATGCAACCTGGAGTAAATCAATGATTTGCATGTAGTGTGTCTTCACACAGTGATCCCAAATGGTAATACCAGTTTGTTACCTTGATTAGCAACATCACTTTACACCACTTCTCATACCTTCGCATTGTCTTAGCTAACAAGGACAACATCACACAACCAACAATTAACTTGCATAACAAAGTTATCCTCTGGTACCTTACATGGAAAACGTTTTCCAAACATAATGCTTGTTATGTAGTAGCAATGGTCAAAGTACAATGGATCAAAACAATCCTTCAAGAGTCTAGCTGAGTAATCTTTTTCTTAGTATCTCAAACCTAGTCTTCATCTCGAATTCTGACCCCAAACTCAAAGTTCAAGGTACTCAAGTTAGGCAAGTAGCAAGTTAGTAAGTCTATGAATATTAGAACAGTATACTACTACATAAGGATAAAGACAGTGACTTGTATTGGCAACAAACTGTGTAAACATCGTAGTATATGTTGTAAAAATAGAACAACACAATTCTCAACATGTAATCATCAAAATGGCTACTTTATCGAGACTAATTCTGCGGTAGATGGGATTGTTCACATGTGTTATAGATGAGTTAACTTGGAGTGAAATAGATTGGTTCCATAGTTTCCCTTCCCCTTTACACCCACCACCCTCAAAGAAACTTTACAATGGGCAAGAGAAGACTAGGCTAAGCTAATGCTGTCCAGTGTCCAATTTAGCTCTTACTTCATACACTACACTATTACAGTATTACAGGATACATAAAGCTAGAAGACCTGCTGAGCACATTATGGATTCTAGACATCACTTCCCCTGTGCTGCATACTGTGACTCCTTTATGCTACAGTAATTGCCCGAACTATACTGAGAATCTGCACTTAAAGAGGTCAAGCTCCACTAACAACAAAGCTGGACCACACAGTTGCAATACTGTCTTTTATCCTAGGGGCTTTGGACAAAACTGCTTCTTTCAGAGCAGGTACTATTGAGTGTAAAGTTCACATCCTAAATATCAAGGAGCTATTGACAAACAAAACTTAGTTTACATTCACTATCAATGGTTAGCCTTGGTATTAAGAATAGCAGTTTCATCACTGCTTCAACCACAAGAATGTTGATGGAAGCTACTTCCACACAGTGCCTCCATGTACAACAGGGGCATGTTGGTGTCTTAAATACAGGAAAATACAGAAATAGTATATTGGCCTTTGAAATGAGTTTGTTAGGTAACATTTTAAAGAAAATTTGGAAACAATCTTGCTATTTTGGGGACATTTGCAAGAGAACACGAAAACAACATTTTGACATTCTGGGGCATTTTTATCTCCACTGTCCAACTTTTTTACCAACTATGCAATGCATTCTTCACAACACTTTGGCACCAGTAAAGGATGCTATACGCCACCAAAGAAGGGTGTGAGCACATCTATTACAGTGCCATTTTAAAAACACATATTTCACTTTCACAAGTCCTAACTTTTTGTGCAATTTTTCTTCTTTATTTGGTCAATAATTTTCAATATGGTATGGTGTTTTGCACCCATATCTTGCACACTGGCACCAGATTTGGAGAGCTGCCTCAAAAAATCTGTCTACAGTGCTGTTCTAGGCTATGACGCAGGCTTTTTGAACCTGGGGCACACCCATACCTACATCATTTTTTGGGTCAAATAGTGGACTGCATGTGATACTGTAGGTAGGGTTCTTCCCAGGATTGTTGGAGTGCTGGCCGCTTTTTTCAGGATGCTAAGCATTTTTTATTTAGAATTTTCTTTAATACTCAATGATGAAGTCACTACTGCTCAGAAAAGGGACTTTCTTAGCTTAGATGTGGTCAGCACTTCTGCATTCCAGCCTGACCAGCAGCGGCAGTTCAGTGGATAAGCAAAAGAGACAGGTGACAGGACCATTTCACTAGTCAATGTGGAACTGTACATTGTGTGTGCACTTAATGCCTAAAACTACTGGTAGAACAATAAAGCACAAAGCTGTATATAGGCCTACACAATTAAAATATAATTGCGGCAATGCTGTGTTTTCTTTGTTGAGGCAATATTTTTCCCGGACTCTTGAGTACACATCATTGGTGATGTACAGTACACTTAAGGGGTACACCTCTAGAACAAGGTTGAAAACCACTGATATTATTACAGCATACAAAGCATACACACGTTTCTTTCTATTAAAATGGTTTATGACTCAACAAGCCACCACGACAGCAAACTCATTGCTTCCTGTGATATAGTATGTTGCTGGTAGGTGTCTAAGCTTCAGACTAACTGTTCCATATTTTCAAAACAAAATTAGATAAAATGTGGAAGCAAAAATCAGTCACCATGAACTTTAACATTCTGCATTACAGGATGACCTTTAGAAAACTTGACCACTATTTCAAAATGGGGTCATGAAAACAGGAAGCACTGAAGGACTAGTTGGTCTTTGTACATTAATGCCGTTACCCTTGAAGAACTGTAGGCACAGTGACTTGCAAACTGCTACTTAAGAATACTAGAAAGACCATTAAAAAGAAGACCCTTTTTTTTTCTATTTTCTTTTATTCTACAATTACAGAGGTATCCCAAATCCAGTTCAAACTAAAAAGTTCTTTGATTCAAAGCTTTTCTTGTGTAAACTGGCTAGTATTTAAGTGTATCACTGTTGTATCAGCCTTTAGGGAAGTTCTTTACAGTTGGTTTGTACAGTATGTGAGCACTGGTTTTGTACATTACAAAGAAGGTATTTCAAAATTTGACTAACCTGTAGATGAGGATAGATTACATTTAGACATGGTAATGGTTCATCAAATAATATTTAATATGCTTGTTTCTAAAAACCACCAAAATTTACTGAAATAACACTCTATCCACTGCTCTCAGTAGTGTGAACTCACAAAGCAAAATATTCACCCATTTGTAATACAACTTACCAAACTATGTAGGTACTATACTTAAAGCTGCCAACTTGTGGCAAATGCATGACAGCTAATTAACACAGGGTTAACAAAAGAAATAGTCTGGTTCTGGTATGGTACTGCAAACAGTCCACATGAAGTATATATATATGGTTGTAGCTGTATAACAGGTTAGTTAGCTCAGGTTTTACTGCTCAGTTTCTAACCAACTGGTTAAAGTCGAGCCGCTCACAGCCTTTTTTCCAGTTGTGGCTCACTGGCTTGTTTTCTCTACTCCACTGCTTATACCGAGCACCAAGCACAATGGCAGTACTGTAGGTTCCATTTTTAAAGTCTTTGATATGACCCAGCCAGAATTTGAAGCCCCGAACTTCCCGCTGCAAGTCGGATGCTCTAACCACTTGACCATGCAGTTGGTCAGCTGTATGATGGGCTGGGAGACAAGGAAATTTATTTTGCAAAGAAACCCCTTATTGAAGAAGGAAGTATTAATGACAAACCCTAATTTTTACAAAGCTATAACATAATCTCAGAAATAGTCAAACTTTGAACAGGTAGTTTTCTGAAGACATTTATGAAAAATTTTTGCACTTGCATGCAGGAATCTTTATCTAGACCTTTTGAGGACAACAGGATACCGGTTCACATACAGTGCCTTATGTGAACTTTACTGTTCTAATTTCTGATATTACACAGGAGGGACATTCATCCTTAAACAAAATATTCCTACACTGATGCAAGTTTGCAAAAGGCTAAAACTTGCAAAAATGTCACAATCTTATTACTCTTGCCTCATTTTTATTTGAATATCTAGCAAAATCAGTTATAAATTATTGTGCTACATTCAACTCCAGTATGTTTACAGTACATGTTCAATAATATCTTAAGGTTATTTTTAGTTATTGTGGATTAAGACAAGACTTCCAAACACGATTTCCTACAACACAATTTCCATTTCTAACTATGGTATTAATGCACTGTGGACAAAGAGTGCACATAACCTCACTGAACTCACGTTTCAGCGTTACACTTTTCACAAAGGGGAAGTCCCCAAAAGTTAATATCTTTCCTTTCAATTCAGAACACACTATTTTAGATGTCACATTAGATCCTTCATGTGTACAAATTTATGGATGAATTCAAGGTTCCAAGCAAGTAAGAACTGTGCCAGTTTGTACAGACTAAGATCTTTAATTTTAGAAGTATGTAGCTTCAACTGTATCAGTTAGTCAAGATGATCAAGTCCCATATTTGACACTTGACAGGATTTGTGGGTTCCACATCAGTCAGGTCATATATACAAAGAACAGGGACTGCAAATTCAATGAACATAAAATGCATCACCATGAAGTGCATCACTTGAACATAGAAATACTCTAGTT
>WURT03160228.1:0-10743 GCA_009936505.3 Holothuria glaberrima | reverse complement strand
TCTGCATAAATTTGCATATTAATGAGCAAAAAATGACGTCATCGAAATCTACATTTCCTAACCTTTCATTTGATATAGAGGTCTTCGTAGAGAATATTCTTCTAAATTTGGTTAAATCTTGCATAAAGTTACCCTGTTATTTCTGGTTAAATTCACTGAAAATACAAAATTGGTTAAAGGGTTAAATTTTAAGCCTTGTTTAATAAAGAATTGGCTCACACTTGCTCTGAACAATGAGGAATTAGAAAATAGGACTTCGCGATCCATAGGTGTAGGAAGCGGAAGGGAGGGGTTTAGGGCAAAATCCCCCCGGTTAAAAAATTGGTGGGAGAAAGTATGCTTCCCCCTCGATTCCAGGGGGGAATCCCTTCTTCGATTCCGCTGTGAACAGTTTCCATGGAATTTGCCCAATATGTTGCACCAAATTGCACCTCCGAACCCTCATATAGTCAAACGTTTCCTTAAGGGCATCCTCTCTCCCAGAACGGCGGTCCCAAATAAAGTTCACAACCTTCCCAGCCTAAAACAGCTTCCTACTCCTATGTCGCTTTCGAATGGTTAAATAGATTTTGTGACTTACATGAACATACATCGGCACAAAAGAGTTTACCTGGTATATGCATATGAATTAACGTCAAACTTAGGGTACGACAGACTCTTGTCATTTTTTAATGTACAACGATGTGATTTCTAGTTATTAAAGTACTTAACGTATGTATAAAGTGAGATGCATTTTGAAAATAAAATTGGAAGCTGCTTAAATTTTACATTCAAAGTTAATTGTATTGGTTCACGTTAGGAGCAAAATTTGGCTTCAGGGACTCATTTTCCGATCATCAAACAGACAAAAGCCTTATTCGCTCTGGGTCTCGGTTTGCAATTTCTTCACGAATGATAGGGGTGCAATGAGGTTTCAGAATGTTGCATATTGTTCTTATGAATTGTCCTACCTCCTTTGACTCTTTGTTACTTAAGGACCCTTATGAACCCCTCATTACTTAGCTCCATTGCCATTTGGTTTGCCGAGATAAAAATTTTCACAACACCCTTTTATAGTTTTCACCCCTTTATGGTTTTTACAAGACTTCAGGGCCATTTGAAAAAAGAATCAGGAGAACATGTACCTGTTCTATAGGCTGTGTCCATGAACGTTGAATTGGAGAAATATTAGGAAGGAGATCCAACGTTTCTTGCAAACTCTCTAAAGCAATGTTTGGTTTCCTGCAGCGATCTTGCTTTTCTTCTCAAAAGTTTTATCTTCATACCTAGATCAACTTGGACCAGTGATACAATGTCAAAATTACAATGAGAAGACACACCCCTTTTGTTGAATTCGTTGACTTTTCGTTGCCAGCCGCCATATAAAAATGTGAAAGTTAAACCTTTCGTCGTTAAAAGTCACCCTAAATGTCATTTAATTAAAAGTCAGAGAAGAATTTCTTCACAATTTACTTCTTGAAAATGTTTTCTACTGGTAAAAATTTGCTAAAAACTGAGAAAAATGTATCGGCCCTTACAACTCCCTGCTTAAACAGTGTTTTCAGCAGATAACGTATTAAAATTGTGGCACCCAGTTAAGGTAACTAATGTAAACGTCTGTTGCCAGTCGTTTTACGGAAAATCCTGATTACAGCTTGGTCTTTGGAATAAACAAACCTCACTTCAAAGTATTTGTAAGCAGTTTGTCTCGGTTTAACTTGGAATATAAAGGAGAAGATCATAATTAAAGGGGTTTAGCCAACAGAGACTTAATAATAGGAACAAAGAGACCTGTCAATTAAGTGGTGGTACCTGAGAAGAATTAAATCATTTTCAAGTGTATATTATTTGACAGATTTTGTCGTTGATTTTCCTTACTAACACCTCTCTGATTGAATGTTTCGATTCCTGGCCCTACGTCAGAACTTTTTCAACATTTATCCGTAATGATGTTTTAGGGCATTACAGCCAGATATTGAGATTTGTCCAAACAAAAAAGAAAATCAATAAACAATTCTGAGTCTGAGGACAGAACAATAAAACCCATGCAAGAGACACAGGGATGTCTGTTATAAACTTTAAAAAGACGTAGCACGTTTGTTTAATTGTACAAAGTAAGTGGTTTCCAAGCTTAGTTAACTCATCTCCCTCATTTAAGTTGTAACCATATGTCTTTCGAAAAACACCCCCGCTCATGTTAATAATATAGTATTACTTGTTCATATATATCCTTTGCAGTTGGATGTATGCATTTCTTGCACACATATATCTTTTGTAGTGACCGGCTTCCTTACGTAGTTGCAAATCCTAGACCCGCGATTAACGAAGGTGTGAAGCCTTTATCGGGGCCAGGGGTGGAGAAACATCTTTAAAAGAGAAGAATATTTGGGGAACTCCATAGTGTGAAGCGTCCCCTATGGGCTTTGGGCAGGGAGTCATAAGATCCTTCTAAAGTTCCCTCGTGCTGCTATGTCTCAGCGCATTACAAAAGATATCTATTATTTTTCAATTATCTACAAACGCCAGTTATGTCATGTGCATCTTTGGAACAGCAAGACAAGAATTGCATTCGAGATAAAGTGGCATGACAATTTTGATCCATGAACCCCATAGCTAGGCATACTCTGCCACCGATGAAGGTATGGGGTCCTCGCAAGAAGAATTTTGAGATTCAGAAGTTAGATTTAATTTGCTGGTATGTAGCAGATGAAATAATTTACCAACTTTGTAGTGAACCTAAAGAAGAAATGTTTAAACTTAGGCATTTCGACTTGGTGATTCCAATTTTCTTCTAATTTGAACTTTCAGCTGGAGGAAAATACCTTGTATTTTTTAGCCCCATTTTCATTTTTTATCTCATTTATTAAAAGGTCCTGCCCGTCTCCTCTTACCCCTCTCCCTAAATGTGCGAAACGCCTTAAGGAGCGATACCGCCCTGTTGAAAACGATCCGAACGATTGGTCTATGGATACTAGTAAAAAACTGATTAAGACAAACTTATATTGTTTACTAAATGAAGTGAGCCTTTTACAATCCGTTTATCAACTTTAAATATTTGTATTCAAGTAAACTCATTTAATCGAGGTAAGTAACAGGTCCAGCGGAGTAGTCTGGTAGCTGGAAACCATCAACCGTGAAAACAACTTGAAAAACAATCTGTGTGACCATGAGTGTATGATTGTCCCTCATGTCAGTTTGGGTCAAAGTGGGGACAGCTGTATCAAGTTTCCACATGTGGTACCAAACAGGGCAAAGTGTGACTAACAAATTTAAGCTAATGAAAGAAATCAAAGTTTTGAGTTTCTTTACTCAGCACCACACTAATCCACACATTTCCACTCATTACCTACTTTTCCACAGTTTTTCACATTTAACCCATATCAAAACACATGTAACATGTGTAAAAATGTGTTTTTTGGTTTTCCACACATTACTTCGTATCCATTATGTGGTAATGCAGTCAATGTATTACACTTTGGAAAAGTGTCAATTGTTCATTAAAACCACACACTGTTGTCTTCAGTTTGACTCGGTATTTCACCCGTGATATTAGATTTTGCCACATTTATTTTGTAAGGGTTGAGGTGGAGTTGGTTTAGTGGTTTAAGTGAAGGCTGCATTGCATACTAAAGGACGCAGGATCAAATTTCCTCAAACCCACTAAGAATCTTTCTGGTGACTAAATTTACTTGACATGTTCGGTATAGCTGTTCGCAGGGATTCTGAGGGGGTTTAAATTGGTGGATTGAAATTAGATATCTGGTGTTCAGTCTCAAAGAGTTGTCCTCCAGAGAAAGTCGTCCGCTTCTATCGGTTCAGCTGTCGAGCAGTGGGAAGAGCAAACATCCTCCACCCCTTCCAGCCTTTGGGAAAGTGGCTAAAAGTTGACTTACAGTCAATTGCAAAAATAAATAACTTAGAGGCTGGAAAATTAATTTCATTCATCAAACTCCCATTTTCAAAGTTTTCTCTCTTTTGCTGAGATAAAAAACGTTGAACTTTATTCACTATATTTAAATAGTCAATTTTGCTCGAAAGAGAGGCTAACCTTCTTACAGGCGGGGCAGCAACCCGAGCCACGGCAAAGGCTTGGCAACTGATTGCAGAAAGGATGTAGGAGGGTGCGCACAAAAGTGGGTTTTTTGTAAAAGAAACTTTGACAAAGTCCGCTTTTAGTGAGGAAAATTAAAAAAATGGATTTTTATTGAGAAATTGAACATTTGCTGTACTCACGGTGTTTAAGAAACTGACCTACTCCAGAGTAAAATCAAGTAGATTGTCAGAGCAACTGGAAGTCTTGTGGAATAATTTATTTTGTCGTTCATAAGTATTAAGGCTCTCCGACGAAATTGAAAGTTTCCCAATCGGAGGGGGATGTAGCCTTCCGCGATCACGGGCCATGACCCGTGTCCTCACTTGTGCCACCCCTGAACTTACTGCAGCTATGGATTTATCTTATGGAACCAAAAATTTGTAGGAACCAGAGTCGGGAGGAATTGGTAATGCAGGGCCGTCGGAAGCCGGGGGCTGGGGGCTGCAGCCCCCAGTAATTTTCAACGCATAGTTTTTAATGCAATGAAAACGTCAAAAAAGTGAAAGACGAGGAATTAAAAATAATGAGTATCATTCTAAATATTATACCACCTATCATTCAGTCTTTCAGTATTACTATTAAAACAAATGACGTATCATTCAGTCATTCAGTCAATAAGGAAAAAATTGTTTGTGAATTAAGTATTTGAAAATAGCGACTCAGTGTCGTCTGCGTCAATTTTTGGAAATCTTAACGGTCAATGCATGATGAAGTCGCGAAATTTTGCGGTGCTCTATCTTAAGTTACTGATTATTCACAATAGCTTAACTCCTATGGGCTCTAACCGTGCGGAACCGGGGTCACCGACCAAAAGGTCCCCCACTACACTGATGCACAGAAAAAAGCCGGGCTTAGTAAATTCAAGATCTAAGAAATTGGGATTATACTTGCAATATTCCTTGCTTCAGGAATGGAAATGAGCTTTGAGTTCATTGGACATACCAGTAATCAAAGTATTGAAATTTTCGCGGGCTCTGCGCGCGTGCAGCATCATCGCATGAGCGTGTTTACTATTAAAGCCGTCTCAAACATATCCGCATTATTCATAGGTGAGGGTTTTACAATTACGCTGATTGTTCTTGAGCATTGGAGTCGTTATGGAGGAGTAGGGCAGGGCATTGCAAGAATTCAAACTAGTGGAATTCAGGGGAAGATTCGCCTTTAAATTGGCTTATGCATTTTGTTAGGAACTAAAAGTGTCTCAGTGCAAAGTCTGTCAGCAAATTTTTTATGGGGACGTAATGCAAAATTTCGGCGAGCTTCGCGCTCATTTATCAACGGACACACCTCTTATCTTATAACCATTATTGGGGCAATAATACATTAATGTAACCAAAACACTTTTCCGAAAAATGTACAACTCCGACCTCTTCAGAGACCCCGCATCAGTAGAGTATCTTAGATGAACATAATGTCATGAGTAGCATATACGGTAACATCCGTAGTATGAATTTGTCGTTACACATTTTTTATAACGAGTGCCGTGCCACAGCCAAAATATTACTAAATAATGGTAATTTCTATGCTTGTAATTAATTGAAAGATTTGCCTGAGATACCTGCATTTTGCATCTACGCCACCTTACCAAAACGAGAATTTTTCATTGAAAAGAATTGTTACCCCTCCATTCGCTTAGTCACCACAGCTTTCCCTTACAGTCAACCAAAAGTATAAGAATTCACTTAACTGTGAGTTTTCTAATATATAGTCAGTTCGGAAATTTGTCAAAGATAGCACCATTTTGCATCTAAGCCATCTTAAATTTACGGAACATTTCTCACAAAATGCACAATTTTCACCGAACTTCTGGCCAGATGTATGTAGGGTGCACTTAATCGCCAACCATCTGGTGGCGCCACTAGACATCCTGATGGGGACTCTTTAGGTCCAGGAGCCGGGGCTCTCAATCCCATCTTTACGCCGCTGATTATTCATATGATTTAAAGTTCCACAGTCTATAACTAATTCCTCTGCCATCCAAAACACATATTCGATTACGCTTGGGGAAAACCATTGTTCGAAATAGCAATCAAAGGGAGTTTTCGTTAGCAATTTTATCAAAAGGTCTCCTGAAATTGTAGAATATATTTCGTCTCCTAAATTTAGTATATAGTCTAAGCTGTAATTAATTCGCATCGCCTCCTTACCCAAAGGGATTATCTAATGAGGTGGGGGAAATAGGTTCAAGTTATCAACCCAACTTGGGAGGTCAATTTAAAAATTTTAGTCAGTTTTCTACCAAACTGGAAAGAAATTTGAATCAAAATTTGGGCAAATTCATATAAATTCCAAACAAAAAATATACCAAAATTTTAACATTTTGGGGCCATTTCCTGCAATCTGGGAGGCATTTTTTTTTCAAAAATTTGCTCTACACGCTACGTGCCAACCCATGGTGGCTCGTAGCGTCCCTAAACTCTTTTCAATGACGGCACTGTAATGATCTGTAAAAGTAGCACAAAACGGGCATTTTTTGAACATTTTGCAAATTATGTCACCCCAATTATGCAGATGAGGGCAGATATCCCTTTTTCATGTAACACAGAGTTGCTGGTAGTCTGACTTTATAAAACGTTTACCATAAATTACGATACCTCGACCGTAACTCGCTGAACAAGTCGGAGGAACAAAATCACATTTCACAGCTCTTTAATTTTGCTTGCAAAATTTACTTGTTGAAAGGTTTCAAAAGTTCTCTTAAACGTAAAAGGTACAGGCATTAGACCCAATATAATTTTCCATCATCAATCAAACCAACCTTTTATATAGCATTTCATTACCCTCACAAGAACACAAACTGGTATCTTGCATACTACAGGCAAACCAGTGAGTCATTTTCCGCTATTCGATAGGTCATGAGCAAAATAATACTGTTGCCGCATCACTACGAAGAACCATTTATGATTTAACTTTACTGTCACGAAAAGTCACTTGGGGTGAAGATCTTTGCATTCTAGGATAAACACATTACAATTTAGTGATGGGTTGATAGCATTTTAAGTTAGTCATGCGCAACCGCACCTAAATGTAAGTGGTTTCTGACTTATACACTTACAATTGGCAATGAAAGTACAAACTGTAAACAGGTCTATTGAGTTCCATCATGGACGATATAAGTCGAAAATCAAGTGGCAAGAGTGTTGTATGACCAGATGACAGAATTGTTCACTGAACTTTCGATCGTAGGATAATGAACTTTTTAGGGAATCAAAATGCAGAGCCTTTTTCACCAGGTCGGTAGTCTCTGATGCTAAGAATGGAAATGTCAAGTGCGTCTTAAGGGAAGTTAAAGCAGAATGCAGTGCCTTATACTCCGGCTGTGGTGAAGCTCAAAAGGAGCCCTAAAGTCTAAAATTATGATACAAGTATATATTATTATATTAAAATTATTTACCAAAGAGATTGAAATAATGCAACCTTCGTCTGGTTTGCATCTTCAAAACTTTAATATTCCAAAAGTATATTCACTTTATGAGGAATAGTAGATTCAGCAATGATGTTTTGGGAAGGATTTTTAAATGCTTGAAAGACCGTAGGAAGTAGAAATTATATCATTTTGTGAGAAGTGGATTGGTATGACTGACACTTCGTAAAACAATAAGGCAATGTACAAATTCTTTTTCAAATTGCCTTGACATTACGGAAAAACACAAAAAATGCATCTTTTCTGGTAGCACAAGAATGAAATTTCAAACTGGCGCACGATGTGCTATTTTATATGACGGAAATTACTAGGAAGTTGCCACTAAACCCTGAAATAACTTTCTGTATCGTATATTTAAGCGTGGAAACGTATTGTGAAGGTGTAAGAGGAATTGCCAACTGACCGAGTCGCACTTAAATGGCAATTTCTTGCCAGAAAGTTCTGAATCGAAGGTTTCACTGCCAGTTTGAAGGAAAGGTAATCGAAATACTAAAATGTTTGGATGTTTGGCGAAACGGTTGGAGAAACACTGCTATACTTTCAAATTTCGTTGTATTTGTTTTTTCTAATATTGCTTTCACTGCGAGGTGAGAAATGTTTAATACCAAGCGAGGTTAAGACTGTCAAGTAGTCCCAATTCGGAAATAAAAGCGCTTTTTTACAACCTAATGGTAGTTTTGCGGCTGAGTTTCTTTTTAAGCCTTTGCGATTTATATTTGAAAAAACTAGAGAAGATGTTCTCTAACATTTGTAGCTCTTATTTAAAGGGAGTAGACGTCCCACCCCACATACATATTTTTTTTTTATGAAAACTCAGCTTAATTTAACAAATTCCTCTTATTTACTTTACAAATATCTTTCATGATTATCAAAACAAATACATTTCGTAGTAAAGGTTAGCTAAGTAGAGATTCTGCATGAATTGAACAATTCAGTAACGGAAATATGTAACAAGACTTAAACAGATCCATTCATGAATAAGGGTACCTGAGTACACTTATTCAAATTTCCTTTTAATGCCAAGATCATGCTGGTACATAAACAAACTTTGGTTCTTTTAGAAGAGGAAATTGTCCTAATTATCTGTCATAACCATCCTATCTTGGATATAGGATCAGTATTCTTGGACCTAAATTAATGGGGAAAGTTTCTTTTTTGTAAAAAGTGAGTTGGCAATGAGACAAGATTTCACACACTGACTGAAAAAGAGATCTACACTGCTTAAGGTGGTCAAATCGTGTTTTAAGTTTATTTTCCTTTTTGATTCCTTGCCAAAGGCAAAAGGAATCCATGCAGTCACGATGGCGTGTGCATGTACATGTGTATTTGTGTTTGCGTATGAGTGTGTTTGTGAATCTTGGCTTGTAAACACGATATTCCAAAATAGTAATGATGAATACTTTTCATAATTGGTACATGGATATATCACATAAAGAGGAAGGACCCTGTGTTTTTGGTAAAAGGGCATGTGAGATCACCAGAGGTAACGACCAAAAATTGGCTGAACACAATATCCCAAGGTAGGAATCATGGATACTTTTCTAACGCGGCATGTTCATGCATTTTAGTCAGAAGATAACCCTACTTTATGGGAGGTCAAATTTTGTCTGAGGTCACCGAAGATAAAACTTAAAAAACCTTGGAAATTGCTTGTAACACCATACCTCAAGGAGGGATGGTAGGCACGTTTTCATACTTGTTATTAGAGGAGAATCCTATTGTTTTTGGTAGAGGTCAGAAATCACGTTGTCACGAGAGGTCACAGATCTAAACTCTTGTAAATACAGTACCTCAAAGTAGAAAGCAAGAATACTTTCATATATGACATGTGGATGCGTTATAGTCAGAAGATGAACCCTGTAGTTTTTGGTTGAGGTCAAAGGTTATCTGACGTTACTAGGGTCACTGGGGTTAAAAGTATGGAACTTTGGAAATTTCTGGTAACATCATATCTCAAGGTAGGAATGATATACACTTTTTATATTTGAGAAAGAATCCTAGTGTTTTGATAAAAGTCAAATGCCATGTATGGTCATAAGAGAGGACAAGACTAAAACCCTTGTAAACATAATGTCTCAAGATAGGAATTGAAGATAATTTTCGTACTTGGTACATAAATTTGTCGTGTCATATTAACAGGACGAATACTACAGCTTTTGATCGTGGTCAAAGACTATATTGGGTCACTGAAGGTTAAACAGCGAAAACTGTAGATATTTGCTGGTAAACGTGATAGCATTAGATGTGAAAGATGGATACCTTTCATTTACTTTCGGCAAGGAATTACTATTACTAAGCTTTTGGCTTTCTGGTTTATTTAAAGATATCAGCCACCACGTTTTGCCATTTTCCCTGATAAGGACCAATAGCACCATACAAGAGTAAAAAAGGTTCACATTTTCATACGTCAATTTAGACAGCGAAGCCAAGTATGACTTGTGCTAATACATCCTGACCCTTAATTCCGACGCTGGATTTCATCACTGTGTGTAAATTTGTTGAATACTTTGTGAAAATGCTAAGGACAAGAAAACAAGCGAAGGCAAGGTTTATCTCAATAACCTTATAGCTTTCACTAACGTAAAGGCACCATCCAACATAGGGAATTAGTTTGCACATCAAGACAGTACATTCTGTTAGAAAGCTGCCATTAAATTGTGCGTTACACACTTACCCCTCTTCCTCTTCTTTCACCCTCCCTTAAGTTTAACACTCACTTCTTTACAAAGTCTGATACATAACACTCTTTTACACTTATCTACTATTTTAGAACTATCGATATATTATATTTTTTTCCCGAAAGGGAATACCAAAGTAGTCACCTAATGCTGACCTGGCAGAATGACTGTAAGTTCGTGCATTTTAGCAGGGGAGTATCCAGGAATTTTCAACAGAGGGGTACAAGGTTTGATTGATCGCTGTCCTTGGGAGGGTTCTAAGAGAGGACAGGTGTTCTCCTTCCTTTGGAAAATTTGTGCTTTTGGAAGAGGGCTGAGATAAAACATGGTGCTATATTTGACACATTTTGAATCATTTTTTTTTTGCCTCAAATTTTTTTCACGCATGACGGCCAATAGGGGGCACCTGTTGCGCCACTAGAATCGCCACTGATTTTAGCGTCGACTGTGATTCTGATCAACACACATCTTCCCCTTCTATCGCCATAAAATGTTTTTAATTGAAGCAAACGACAAATTTGCTACTATCTTGCGAAGTAGCTCTAAGGTGGTCTCCGCTACACGGGTCT
>WURT03160217.1:0-10743 GCA_009936505.3 Holothuria glaberrima | reverse complement strand
GGAATAAAGATAAAACATGTCACCTTTTGTTGTTATTACTTCCAAGTTTTCTTCAGTTTTGTTCTGATTTGAAGCAAGTCTATGCCGTACATAGCCTACTACATAGCGCGTAAGTTTGGGCGATACATCGATAATTATTGCTATAACAATAATTTTTCATGAGAATATAAGATAGTTAAGAATTAAAAAATAATGATAATTTCTTGAGAACAAATTTGAAATAATTTGCCTTGTATCGTTTCCTTTCTTGTTTTTGCTGTTTCCAAATAGTTTCTTCATTTATGGCATTCGCTTTTTACACTGAACTGATTTAAAATCAGTGAACGCTCGTCATTTGCTCAAGAGAGCGAAAAAAATTTGCGACCAAAAGCCGCATGTTTTGGTAAAGGTCCGTCATAAATTAATGTATGCAAACACCGCGATACCTTGAGCAAGGTTCAAGTGAAACGCAGGAGGAAGCACAGCAAAATTTATAGTGCATGTGTAGCTCCGTAATTGAATGTAATTGACCATATATTAGGCTACACACAAGCTCTGTAAAAAAAGTTGATGTACGTACGTATGTATGTTGTGAGGACATTGGGTTTGGCACAGGGAAGTGCACTATGTTTTCGATCGCTGCTTATACGGCTGAAATTGCACTTCAAGTTGACGGTCAAATTTTGCATTAACAACAGTGGGTGCTTTTATACAAAAACATGCATGTTAATTTGTATGGTTAAAATTGTGCTTTGTGCATTAAATAACCCTGTCCAGGTATCGTAAATTCGTAAATCATAAATTATGATATACGAATTTACGATACCTGACAATGTTTCCCTTGGCCTTTTTAATGTCGCGGCCTGCGACGTTCAAACTTCAAACACAGCACGACCGCGAGCCTCCAAAAACAACCGCAACGTATATAATATTCCTGAGAAATCATGAAAAAATGTTCTATACTTTGTCAACGATTGCTTTTTGTTAATAAAATGTTCCATGAAACCAGGCTTATTCGCGAAAGCCTTGACACAGAAACATTACGAATTTCTGCGAACTCTCATACCACAGAGTACTAGGCCTACCTCCGACATAGTACTTTCATGCTCATATACACACGCAAGATGAACATGAGAGCAAACTAAGCTAAGATCGTTTGACGGTATGTAAGTGTGAAAACATCAGTATTTTGAGCTCTACGATAATGTTCATCAAGTCTGTTTTTCTTTCGGGCTCATTTGGTTATTTTTCTGCTAATATATTTAGTGCCTGAAAATTTAAGCGATGTAGTTTTCCCCAACTTCGGCGATGAAGCTTAAAGTAAAAACTAATTTATGAGCAATCTGAGAACACTTTCCACCACCTCAAATTCGTTGCACAAAATTGCATGTAGGGACCCTCATGTAGCCCACTGAAAAATTCTCCAAAAGGAGGGGAACGTCCAGTCCCTTATAGACGAGGTAGGGTCTACCGAAGGAGGAAGGAGTTACCAGGGGAAACATTTTATTAGGAGGGAGGAATTCAAACTACGTTGAGACAATGGTTATTTTTGGATTTTGTAGTGGCGATTCTTCTTCCTACGGGCTCACAATCGGCCGCTACAGGCTTGGGGACAAACAATCCCTTGGACCCATCCCCAGGGGCCGCAGAGCAATTTTGAAGTGCTGGGGCTAATCATCGAAGCGGCCCATTATGTTCAATACAATAAAAGCAATTTTAGGCGGTCCAAATGCCCGGAGCTGAAAAAGTGCGGGGGCTAAAGCCGCCCTAGCCCCCGTCGCCGCGGTCCTTGATACCCCACGACGTTGGCACTAAACAACATTCCGTAATCCGTTCAGACCCATGCCCAGCTGAGATCACCTTCCTTCGACTATGCTTCCCTAAAATATATGTTTTAATATTGTTCTTGCAGTTTTGATTGTGAATTTTTTGCGTATGACAACAGAATGTTGTTTCAAATATTAAAGCCCTCCTAACCCCCCCCCCCACCCCTATTGCCCACAGCATCAATCCACCAACATTTTAAACAATGTGTTTTGGCAGTAAGGCCCTATATACTTAAAAAATAGGAGATATTTTAGGAAGGTGTGTTAAGTATCAGTTTCGAAATTTTTCAGTTGAATCACTCTCTAAACTTAAGTTGGGGCAAGGACAAGTCACGGGCCCACAGGAGAAATGTCATTCAACAGAGCCAACATAATAACCCTTAATTCATACAGAACACATCCCCGAAATTTTTTCTCATTCCCGCTCCATGTGTTGATCTTGAGAAAAATCCCTGGCAACGCTGTAAGTGACATTGAGATGATTGCACCCTTTCACTTCCTGGTATAGGTTAACATACAATGTGCATCAAGTGAACATAGCCTAACAGATAGTTCGAACTGCGTCATAACAAAGCAAGCTGCTTGAACAAAAATATGGGAGACATGAATTTGCAGCGAAAATATGCATTCTATGCAAAGTACACACATTACCATGTATCAAATGTTTAAAAATAGCATTCCAAGCTAACAGATTTTGAAAAGATGCCCAATGTGCCACTTTTTCGATTGATTTACTTTTAGCAAAATGGCGACTGTCTATGTCCAGTAATGTGTTAGCCTGCGTGCAGTGCTTGGTGGGTCTCCACTATACGTTAGTGTGTTCAATTAGTTTGAAAGCGAACGACAGAGCCTAAAGAAAACCGTGATGGTGCCGCGGGTTAGTACTGAAAAGCTCGCAAACAGTCTATGGTGAATAAACTGTGAGCTAGGGAAAGAAGGGTATGTATATGGTAAAAGGTAACATGGTTCTGCAAGAAGCAGTCATCTTTCCAGATATATTGAATCATTTGCCAATATTAAAATAAAGTGGAGGACGGGGAATTCGCGCAATATCTTTTTCAAAAGATTTACCTTCATGAATTGCATTGCTAAAGGCTAAGCTATATGGTCACATAGCACGGGTAAACTTCTGCTTTCTCAAGTTTCTCAAACAGGGTCAAGATTTACGGTAGCCTACTTATTCAGTTGATACAGATGGTGGGTGGCTAGGAAGGGCCCTGTGTAACTGCAGTGGCGCAAATACTAGGATTATTTTAAGTCTGCCAGGCCGGGGGACGGACTTTCTTTTTGGGAGTGGGACTTTTTTTTTAGACCAGGCTCTCGCATATTTTAGACTGATGTGTGAAGTGTGGCACTAAAGCGATAGTCGGGGAGGGGGAAAGACTTTCCTACGTGTGAGACAGGGAATAGAGCCCACTCCTGACCCAATTACATCAAAACCTACCCACCTCCAACCGCGTCTTTTATTGAAAGGGGTTTATGCCAAAGAAAACATTTCAATATCAGGGCATGTTGAGTGCGCATTGGGCCGGCTTCTCCATATTGTGTCCATGATGGCTAGCCAGCCGGTCAGAAATTTCGACCTGCTCCCTGCTACCTGCATGGCTTCCCTTCGAAATAAGACACCCCTCCTACGCAAACAGCTTAAAATTAGAAGACAAAAAAGTCCACACGGCGTAATAACTAGATTTATTTACATTTCTTTGCTATAGTAACAACTCTTTTGAAGGCTACCCAGTTTCAAATGTAAACAATTCAAACTATGAAACCAAATTCTAAACAACCGAAGGATTCGACTAACGTCTGCAGACATGCAGTTTTCTATCAAGGGTGTGCTGCGTATGTGCTGCAAATATTTTCTCCGTCTGCTTGTAGTGAAACCATATGTACCTTCGTGCATTGGGCTCGGGACTGTTTATTGAGATGAATTTTGGTTGGGTGAGGCCGATGCACTTTTTCGATGTGAATAAGTTGCGTGGTACATGTTTTTTCATAAAAGTATATACAGGATAGACTAGGACTTAGGTCCGAAGTGAAGGGGTCATTTGTAGAAAAGGGCAGGTCTACATCAAGGGCCGTGAAATATTCACGAAAAAATGTTCAGACGACAAACTTTCTTATTGAGTTATGCCGATAAAAATTACTACCGTATTTGATTAAAAAATAAGTAAACCAACAATTGCCTGAGTTCTTCTTTTGAATCTATAACAGGGCCCGACTGAAGGGTACTTTACTGGCCAGCAGGGCCAGTAACTTTTAAACTCCCTTGGCCCTTAGCCTACTATTTATCACTGACATAGGTTGGACGGCAAATGCTAATGTTTAGTTGGAAAAAAATTCAATTTAAGGCGCGTTCACACCAAAACTGAAATCTGCTGCATATATACATCTCAGAACAAATGAGATTTTCTAAATCTTCACTGAAGATTGTCCCTATCGGTCCTGGGGAAAAATATTTCCTTGTCCTGCCCGCAAAACGCAGCATATTTCCATTTAGGTGTAAATGCAGCTTTATACAGACAACCTCAGTTTCTTGGAAAGAACTGTCTTTTGTCTCTTTCTCGTACTCCTTGCGGCTTGCACTTTCGCAATTAGAAACGTTCCATTTTATACTTTAAACCAATGGACATTTGTGTTTAAATTTGAACTTCCATGCGTGAGCCAGGGGCACGCACATGCTACCATTAATTGCGTCTATTTATTTCCCAGCCCGACTTTCGCTTATAATCAGTGTTTGTATTTTTTTATTTTTTTATGTGTATTTGCAAGCAGGGCTAGGGAACAGACACTGCACAGTGCAGAAGCACACACGAGACATGCCTCCTTTGCCGGACTAAAGCACCTTCGGGTACCAGTAAACTAGCGCATAGCCGACTTAGCTTTTTCTACAACGTTCACTCGTTCCTGTCAGTTGAGCAGAGCAACAACATTCATATCGCAGAACTGGGGTTTACGATATTGAAATACACACATCGTTTTAAAAACGATCGATATTAAAAGTCGAGAAAATGCGCTCAATTTTTGATGTTACAATTTATACACATAAAAATTTTTAAATGCACAGTTTAAAAGTTTTACTTGAACATTGTTTTGGTTTAAGTAATGTGACAAAATTCAAGAGGTAGGGAAGACTAGTTTGGCAGTAATTTAACTATCTGCAAGATGAAATCACTGGCCTCAGGCCAGCGGGATAACACTTATGTTGATCCCTGTTATAAACTTGACTGGATAAAAATCAATACTTGTTCACAAACGATTCCATTCATTCCCCCAAAGCTCATCCCTATTCATGACACTTCTGTGAGCTGCCATTTATACTCGGTTGCTAGGTAGTCTTTTGTTACGTATCAGAAGGCCTTTCCCACATCTTCCTCATTACCTGGAGTGCAGCCCAGGCGGTTTGTGAATTGATGAATGGAGATATGCAAGGAACACACAATAGGCACTTTTTCACCCTTCGTAATACGGCGTGATGAATTGGAGATGAACCCTAAGCAAAAGTGTAGTGACAACTTAACGTGGTATTTCAAAAATAGTCACTGCAAAGCATAGAGGTACTTGGCATGTGAATTAAGATTCTGTTAATATTTTGTCTTCATATAGGATATTTGCATGATTGTAGATTTATTTTTATTGGAGGAGGGGGAGGGGTGGAGGCGTTTGATTATAAGTATATAATTCAGAGTTTTGATGTTAAAAGCTAAATTTATGAAAAGTTTGCGCGAGGAATATGTGAGTTTCCTACAGTTGTGTGTATTCTTTACATACAATCCTTGATGTAAAATATTTGTAAATGTTAGTAATTGCATACTACTGGAAGATGAAAATTAAATGAAATTTTGTTCCTGAGTATGGTGATGTTGCATGGGATATGTAGACAGGCAGACAGTAGTCTTACCTACCAAAGAGTAAGGGATCTTTGTTATCAGTTTAGAATAGCCTATCTTTGTGTGGTTTTGTACCCTAATTTGTTTGATTTTCAGCATTGTCAGCTTTTGTCAGTGAAATAATTATTCAGTATTAAATGCCTTAATCTGTTCTTTTTGATTCCCCAGAGGAACAACTATCGGTTCGTTTGGTTAATGGTAACAGCACAGCTGGACGTTTGGAGGTATACTTGGATGGTGTGTGGGGGACAGTCTGTGATGACTTGTGGGACCTTGTAGATGCAGATGTTGTGTGTCGTCAGCTGGGATTCCCAGGGGCCATCTCAGCTCCCAGGTATGCAGCATTTGGTCAAGGATTTGATCCTGTTCTCCTTAATGATGTAGAATGCACTGGAGAGGAGAGTGATTTACTGAGCTGTCGTCATTCTAGGGATCATATTAACTGTGCTCACTATGAAGATGCAGGAGTTGTTTGTGATTCCTTGACAAGCAGTGTTACAGGTGTGTATATACATGATTAAGGTTAGCTAGAGTTGTACAGTTGTAAAACTAGGTAGAAGGGCAGGTGGAGTCATGTTTGGTGCTGACAATGTTGACAAAATTTGTAGCAAATTCTCAAAAGATAGTTGATGATATTTAGAACACAAAAATAAAGGTTTATTATCCATAAGGTTTGCTATTCATAATGGAAAAAGGGTTGGTACTTATAATCAAAATAAAAATTTGATGTTCATAATCTCATAGAAAGGTTCAATATTGATAATACAAAAAGGTTTGCTATTCATAATTGAATAAAAGGTTTGTTTTTTCATAATCGAAATAAATTTCGCTATTCATAATTGAAAAAAAGTTCGGTATAATAACGAAAAAGGTTCGCTAGTCATAAATGCAAAAAGTGTTCCATATTCATAACAATAAAAAGGTTCAGTATTAATGATAAGGTGAGGGGTTCCATATTCATGATTTAAAAGGTTGTCTTACATTATTTTCAACAAAATCATATCCTTTTTATTATGAACTTTTTTCTAGTATGAATATCGAACCTTTTTACTGCTATGAATATGAAACCCTTTCTTCTATGAATATCAAACCCTTTTTGATTCCTTGCCAAAGGCAAAATTTTCCATAGTATTGTGCCCACAAACATTAAAAAAAGTCATAAGCTGGGCAACTCTGATATATACCACTGCTGTGACCATTTACACGTATAGCACTGAAAGTGATAGATCATGACTCCTTGGTTTGGATCCCTAATGAAACTATAATAATTGTGTGTGAGGGGAAATTGTAGTGGAACTGCAGCATCATTGATGCTCTTGTTTTGTATAGTGTAACTGCTTCTTTCATCAACTCAGATCTTGATATGGCTACTACTGTATTAGTACAGTACCGGTATGTGAATATGGCAGTGTACTATCGAATATTACAGCTGATCGACTGGGGCTTGAAATTCTTGGTACTGCCAATATGTGAAACATATATGGTAGAGTACATGATAGATTTGTATGTCCAGTAGTCCTCAGGAGATGGGGAAGTTTTAGCACTGCCACTGTATTATGTGTACTCATGACTTTGAGCTTCTGTAATGACTTGGATACGTGATCAACAATACTGACTGGTTATTAATACTCTGGTTATTAATCTGTGCTTT
Organism: Holothuria glaberrima; assembly: GCA_009936505.3. Lineage (NCBI taxonomy): Eukaryota > Metazoa > Echinodermata > Holothuroidea > Aspidochirotida > Holothuriidae > Holothuria > Holothuria glaberrima. Next base: position 3,400 of record WURT03160217.1, on the reverse strand, counting down.
CATTTCATGAGAGTCTTAGGATGAACTGTTCATTTTGTTTTAAGTTCTTAGCTTTATGTACAGATCAAGGAGGATTCTTGCTAGGGACAATGTTAAATCAGTAATAAAATGTAAAAGTTGTCTTTTAGTAAGATTGCATACGTTTAAGAAGTTGACAGGTGGCAGCATTGTGATAAGATTAAAAAAGAAAGCTTTCCTTTGCAGTCTGTTGATCAAAGCTTACATCTACAATCTAGTTGTGATTGATGGTGAATGCCCCAGTGTGTGTTATTGTACAAAGTGTGTCTAAAGTAGCAATAGCTACCTACAATATGCTATAACAGCTCTGCATGAAATTTATTTTTGTCAATTACCTTTGCTTGGTCATTTCAGTTTTTAAGCAGAGCTATCTTTTTAAGAGATGTGACAAGAAAAACAGCAGTGGAATGTGGAAGTGGTTCATATTTATAGCAACAGTAACTGCCTGATATTTTCTATAATAATAATATCGGAAAATGTTACGTTATAAGCAATAACAATTTCTTACATTGAATTAGTAATTGTAAGCAATAGTAATGTCTTATTATATCAATTCATCAACTTTATGAAGGGTTGTGAGAAGATATGTTCACAAAGAAAGAGGTACATACAAATGTATAACAGATCGAGGGGCGGGGGGCAAAATACTTTTAGATATTGTGAGCATGGTTTGACATTGTATTTCTATTACATTATCTGAAATAAGAGGTTTTTTTTGGAGAGGATGTGTGGATCCTTTCATGTATGGCATGAGTCATTGATACAGTCTGAGATGGTGTCTTGTCACTTTGTCAGCATCATGAATTTTAAATTTTTGACAAGATAGACTTTATTTAAAAACAGAAAGTGTAAATACAGTACTGCCTATCTTGGCAGGTTTCAAACAAAGGAAGATATTTGCTACATACAGTAAAATCCTGTTTGTCTGAATACATCAGGACCGAAGGTAGTTTGAATAATGAAAAAATTTGGATAAGGGGGATTCAGGTCTTTACTTCAAGTAGTACAGTACACTGGGTCCTCAAGAAAGTAAGCCTAAACATATCCCATGTAATTCAAACAGGTAGGCAAAAACAGAAAAATGGTCAAAAATATTTACTTATTTTCTGTGACCGATGATATGATAAATAATTTTGTGGACTCCTAAAACCCAGGGAGTTTATTCCCAAAATTTGAGGCTATGATCCCCTGATTTAACAATGTTTTGTACACACTAAATATGTGCATGGGCTGAAGAGAAGCAAGGCTAATGATCTTGAGAGGTGTCTGGAGTATAAATTTGGCATTAATTCAAAATATATTGGAGACACATGTGTTGAAGCTACTCTCAAAAAGCCATTTGCAATGTTTTCGGAAGGTCTAAAGTCGTTATTTTGTTCGCAGCTGGATATCATACTTACTTTTCAGAGTTTGTGAAACTAGGTCTTAACGCTATGCTAATGTATGTTATCATTTGTGGGATATCGTGCCTATACCAACGGTTGACTCCTAGCAAGAATTTCAAACAATCTAGAACAATCATGTAAGATTTTTGTTCCAAATTTGACAGTGTTTCAAATTGTTGTGTATGCCCATATGCATGTTGTTTTAGTTATCGTGAAATCTTACTGTGACTGTCAAAGTCCTGAGAAAAAATGTATTTTTGCTGAAATTTCAGGTGAGTTTTGCCTTGTAAAGCACTGAAAACTTCTTGGATGCTACTTCAGTTGTGTTGATTACAAGTCTGGTAAAATTGCAAGGTCAGTTTGGATAAAGGAGGTTTTGGATAAATGGGCAGAACCGGGGTTTCAGCGTATTTGGTAGTCATATATCACTATATAGAGCTAAGACTTCATATTATCACTCATTTTTGTTGAGCACTCATGCCATGAAATGGCCCCTTACAGAATCAAACACTTCTAATTTCCTGATCAATGGGCCCTTCATCGGGTTTTCAGCGAAATGTTCATAGCAGGTTCACACCTCATCATCTCAGCAAAGATGCTTATAAAGCATTGCTCACAACTTTAGAGGATTATCACCAAAGCAACTGCCGGTAATGCTTTTCTGTGTATGGCTACTCTGGGGAAAGATAATCTGCTTTAAGAGATAAGACCAGCAGGCAGGAAATGACGGTAACTGATCAGAGGCCTCTGGGAACTAACATTACATGCACGGCTGCACAATTTCTGTCTAAATCTGTACGGGACATTTCTTGACATGCTAATGATAGGGAGTATTGGTGTTTGAAAAAACTTCAAAAGCTGCTAAATACAAGGAAATTACTTATGGAAGAAAATGCCAAGAGGGTACCATGCTTGGTACGTACCATAGTCATTGTGTGAAATTCATTTGAAAGGTGATAGTATCAGGTAATGAGTGGTGGTTGGTTCTAATAACCAGTACATTTAAAGTATTCATATCCCCATGTGACATATCATATTCAGATAATAATGGCAGCATTGACATTTCACTATAAATCTGTCTTGTTTCATTGTTTATCTTAGAAGCACCACCATCAGTTGCACAGCTTCGTTTGGTTGGTGGCAATGATACTGCAGGACGTTTGGAAATCTACCTAGATGGTGTCTGGGGAACAGTGTGTGATGACTACTGGGATCTTGTAGATGCAGATGTTGCATGTCGTCAACTGGGATTCCCAGGGGCCATTTCAGCTCCCAGGTATGCAGCATTTGGTGAAGGCTCTGATCCAACTCACCTGGATGATGTAGAATGTACTGGAGAGGAAACTGATTTATTGAGCTGTACTCATACAAGAGATGAGAACTGTGGTCACAGTGAGGATGCAGGAGTTGTTTGCATTCCCCCATCAGATGTTACAGGTTGGTAGACTTGTATCTAATAAAATAAAGTAAACCCATAGGAAGATATGAGAAGCAACATTTTTTTAACCTTTTGTATTGTAATGAATACTGGGGGAGAATATTGGGGGCCGGGGGTGGGGGCTAGAGTAATGATTTTCTCATTGCAGCTTTTAGCAGAAGAGAATAATGCACTGAAAATACTGCAGACTATTTGTTGTAGAGAAACATGTACCCAGGGAAGGGTCATGTGGGCTACCAAGATACCTTTAAGTACTGTTTATCAATGGAATGTCCCAAATTGTGATGTGTTGCTTCAAATCATGGATATGCCAATGATCATGTGCTATTTTACTTCTTCCAAGTTTTGTTGTTTTGAATAAACATGTCCCACATTTCATTGGATTGAGGTTTTTTTATTCTTTTTTGGCCTCTTCAGAAGCACCACCATTAGTTGCACAGCTTCGATTGGTTGGTGGCAATGATACTGCAGGACGTTTGGAAATCTACCTAGATGGTGTGTGGGGAACAGTGTGTGATGACATTTGGGACCTTGTGGATGCAGATGTTGCATGTCGTCA
>WURT03160206.1:0-10744 GCA_009936505.3 Holothuria glaberrima | reverse complement strand
ACTGAATGGAATAATCTGCCACAGGAAGCTATTACTGCTACAACAGTCAACGGATTCAAAAGTAAAATTGATCCTATCCTACGGAAAAGAAGGGGGCTCTACATAAGCCAGAAACGGCTGTCTGCCCCAGTTTTTACGACCTAACTGCCGATGGGCTCCGGTGAGAAGTTTTGTATCATAAACAGTACTTACAGCTTTAAAGGGATTTAGTATTTGCCGTTATCAAACAATCTTAAAAGATCAGCTTAACTTTTAAACACTCCTCTTATTTCCATTTATACATGTATCTTTCACTAGCTTTGAAAACAACATTGAAAGTAAAATATGGATAAGGGCACTTTTGCGTGAATTAACAAAATACTGTACTTGATTGAAAATGGCCACGTTACCAACATGATCCAGAACTGTGACCTGTATCATATGTGGCAGGTGTGTTCTGATACATATTTCACCAGAATTGTAAATACCATGTCATCTGTGGCATGTACAAAATACCACCACAGCTAAACATGTGGAGGATAGTATGCTGTATAGCTAAGAGCCAGAATATGATGATCTAAACACTTTCTCTTTAGGGCCATTCAGATTCCCCAGTTTATGGCATTTTTCTCACATTCAGTGACTTTTCATTCTTACTGAGAAAAAAAAGCCAGTTTTCAGCTGTATCATATGTTCATCATATGATATTTGACCTTCAATAAGTCACCTTTTGTCCCATTAGCACTGGAAATATCCATGTAGCATCCCAGATCTAAGATGCCTTAACCTTTAAGTTTTCATTAAGGCCAATATTACATTTTCAGGCTATTATACATCTTGGCCCCAAAAATCAGAAGTGATCTTGGAGGGTATGTGACCTTTGACTCACTACCAAATGTTTTCCATGTTACTTGATGCTAGAGTATAGTTTCAGTGTAGTTTTCAACTATGAACACCAATGTTACATTGTCAGGCTATTTCAACATACTACACATCAGATGATCTTTGACCCCAATAAAACTGGAAGGTACCCATGCTGCATATATGATGTAAGTTTAGTCAATAATTATTGAGGTTCAACTTTAAAACCGAAAATATGTTTTCATCTTCAGTCTATTCTAATTGACCAACTATTACCTTTAACACTGCACCCTTTGACTTTATTACATAGGACTACCAATATTGGATCTATGACCCAAGCTTGGTTGCAACTGTTCAAAGACTACAGATGGCAAAAAGTATGCCTCAAAACTTCGAGACACACTTCGAAACACATATCTCCACACACATGAAGAATGCAACCATAAAGCCTTTCCTACACCAATCTAAAAGTAAAAACATCTATCCAGGTTTTGTTTATGAATTCAAAGATGACGGACTAACTTATGGTGGTAGGCACTTCTAATTACTAGTAAGACTTCAAGGAGGTTGAATGAAGCAAACATTCAAAAAGCAGACAAACTTCAAAACAAAGGATATTCATTAACATGTATTAATATATTTAATATAAATATATTGAATCATGAGCATCCATCCAAATGGTGATAGTTAACCTTGCAGTGCAAGTGCCAAAATGTCTGAAGGCTTCACAACTGTTTCAACCAACACTGTGATATTTCAAATAGGGCCATTTTGCCCAGGGCAACTTCTCAAAGCCCCCAAACCAGATGGGAGCCTGTGTTTATTGAGAGAAAAGGTGATTAACTGAGGCTTTATTTAACTTTATACTATGGTATCTTGACCACCTCTCCAAACTTTTGATTTCTACATTTATATAGGCTCCCCATGATGTTACCCTGCCCACACAGGGCATTGTTAAAATAGCCCAAGCATTATGAGAATGGTAATCACCTTGTCAGATTTCATATGGGAAGGAAATTCTGTGCAATGCCTTGACAAATCTTGAGCCTTCAATGTTTTAAGTGACAAATACAACATAACTTTCTTATCAATGTAACAATTCATCACTTTACTGCACACACATGACATAAGTCACATACACATAACCAATGATTCAATAATTTTAGCTCCTTGCAAACAGTCTGCTAAAAATATTTTTGCTTATGACCATGTGTTTTCCTGAGTGCATCTCCTTTTGACTCAATTGATGGATTATGTTTACATCAAGATAGGTTTCATAGTGGCTTGGAGAAGACCTTTATGATGGACTGGTATATGGAAGAGAAAGGGGTATGTCTAATGTAGGAACTGACTTACCTAACATGGTAAGCAAAAATCCATATCACCTTTGTTGACCAAAACTCCCTTGGTTTTCCAGGGCACATCAATCACACCTGTCTCCCCATTCCTTCCTCCTGTAAAACCCCAGTATATGAGTAAAAAAACAAGGTAAGGCATATATCTTTTTAACAGGTCACCACACAAATTGACTAAGTAACATTTCTACGTAATTGTGCCAACTCTTTGATTGTCACTGCAATGCACTTATACATTTCAAGTTACAACTCGGAATTGAGATGGCATGTACTAGCCTACAGTTGCTCCAAGCTTTCTTTGAAACTCTTATGTGGCCAGCTAAAACCAAATCTGCCTTCTCTAAAGAGTTCCTTGGCTTGTCCCCCCCCCCCTCCTTCAAGAGTTACTAGCCTTGTACCACACTGTTCAAATTCTCCCTACTAAATTTACTTCAAGCATTTCTCCAAGTTTAAATATGTCCATTTCATCTCCAATAGGAAGCTGCCCTGTACTGTAACAGCTTCCTCAATGCTAGAGTTTGCTGAGAAAACCACTGTGTAAAATTTAAATGCTTCTGTAATCTGAATTCTCTCTAAGTAATGGGCCACACTATGCTGCATTTCACTGATATGACTAGCCATCATTGACCAATCATAGTGGCTAAAATACTTGAAGCTAATGTTTGACTTTATATTAACCAAAGTGTAGTCACCAATTGTAAATACAGATACCCAAGAGATTCTGAATACGGTTGGAATGATACCATTGCCTGTTTAATTTCTCTAAAGACATCCCTAAATGCCACAAATAATTCAGATCACTTCAAGGAGACAAGCAAGTGAAGGCACAACACTAACCCGGCTGTGACCCAACTCCGATTGCACATTGCACTGACCCAAATCAGTTGGGTTAGTGCAATGTGCACCAAATCTTGTTCCCGAACCGACTGTAATCCCACAGTCTGTCCCCTTCTGGACCAAATCGGGTATTTCAAAGATGTGTGAAATGCCAAATGGTTCCTCCACTTCTGGACCTAATATGGCATTTCAAACATGTTTGATGGTGGAGATGGGGACAATTGTGTCACTGTTGAGTCAGGCCAAGGCAGTTTGCAGTTGTCACCAATGTGACTGACACCTGATTCTTTAGATCCCAAAGTAAAGAAGACTGGTGAAATCAGGGGGCAGTTGTAGAACTTCAAAATGGTGGTCCCAATATGAATACAGCAATTAAAGTGAGTGAATTGGTTCACAGTCAGCTCTGTACAGTGTGTAGCAAAGCTACATCCAAATGAGACCCTAAGTTTTCACTACCTGTTGGCCACAATAGCCTCCAACTCAGCTGGGACTAGTAGCCAGGGTGAAAGGCATTCCGTTGCAGTTGGGTCGATGCAGTGTTTGCCAGACTTGGGGTAATCAATGTATAACTCGATCAATTTTTGGACAATAACAAACAGCAATGTTAAGATTGGTTTGACTTGCAAAACATGAAACAGATACCAAACTTTAGGATTTCCATATTGACAACCTATTTTCTTAGAAACCTTCATGGTATTTCCCCAATTTCTTCATGACAATGTGATTTAAGTGGTCAATGCTTAAAGCAGCTAATAGGCAACAGAATAAATAACTAAATAGGCATTGCCAATTATCCTGAAACAAGGGTTATCATGCAATGCAACCTGAAACAAAATGTAACTGTCACATGACTGAATATGTAATTACTAAGAGGCCACCCTAAACCCTCCCTTCCCGTTTTCCTAAAAAAATAAAAACAAACAACGGAATCAAGGTTTACAATATAAATTATTGAAACTGTGGTAAAATGATGACACACAGAAAAAAGAAATGCTGAAATAGACATACAAATATGGCAATATTCTACTCTACCTCGACTCTACAAACATCCATAATTTGGTTAACTGTCCAAATTTTTGGACCAACAGATCCATCTTTAGCATGTATCCCGTCTCATGTGACCAACTAAAACTTTTCCTAATGCCCAACTTATAGACGCAAATAGCTCATGTTTCTGCTAACAGCACAAACAAGATGCCATGTAAGAGATGCACAAGGTTCAGTTACACAAACTGACCAACTGGGTAAGGTCCAAGGTAAAAGGTTCCACATATGTGCTCTAACATACCATTTATATGCAATATTATAGTCTTGATCGATCTTTTGGGCACAGCAGGTATCTTCTCCCCCTCTAGGTCACTTCCTCCCTCTTGTAATGTTTAGTTAATAGTCTTCAACACATCTATAACTAAGGTCTGCAGTTGTTACCACTTATTTTCTCCTAAAAACATTCGTGTGCGTGATTTATAAAATCATTGACCAATTGGAGTGGCTTCTATTTCAAGAGCATAGTTTGAATTCCTATCAATCAAAGTGCACTCACCAGTTATGAGTGAATACACGAAGGGTTCCTCAATATATCTGTAATTGCTGTTTCAGTCGAACACATTGGAATTAAATCTGATCTCAGATCACTATCATAATAAATCATGGACAGATCACACACACTAACTTATAACAATTACAGCCCAATACAAAATTTCTGAAAGCTTCATACCAAACAAGAACTTAAATTTGTAGAAGGCAGGTAAAGTCCAAAAAGAATTCTTTTTTTACATCAACCAATAAATGAAAGCAAATTACTTACTGATTAATCATCCTTATTGCTACAAGAGCACTTGAAACATTAAAAGTTGATGCTAGCCAAAATTAGCATAACTGGACGGGTCAGTAGTAAACTGTACCAAAAGGTATGAAGCTATACTGCAAGAGACGTCTGACATCATTGTAACTTAGTGTTGTATTGACATCACAAAAATAAAACGTCTTAACCGATCTCTGATATTTCAATTTTAAGTATCACCTGATAGCAATCCAACAACAATGTATCTTATAAATGGAGTACAGGATGCCTTAGGCTATTGTGTGCTATGTCTGACCAACACTATGCCATTTACAATGCAGGTCAAGTTCAAACACATATTGACTGAATAACATACTGGTCCAGTCAATAGGCATACATCAATGCTGAATAATTGAAGTTAGAGCTTGTTGTACCACAACGTGTCCTTTCATTTCCATGAGGTAAGATATTGACAGTTATGGCCGGTTCATACTTCCCAATTTTCATACGCCCTGAAGATGTAAGAACCATATATAGTCATCCCTTGCTCTGCCAGGCCAACCATGGACATAGCTCAGGGGAGAACTGTTCAACTTTCATAGTCATCCCTTGCTCTGCCAGGCCAACTATGGACATAGCTCTCAGGGGAGGACTGTTCAAGTTTCATAGCTTTATAGTGCTATACTGAAGCATGAACTGGCCTTTATAGATATAGTCCATGCAATATGTCATAGTAATTGGATGGTGTTGTCTTCTCTGGTAAATTTCATGGATAACAATCAAACATTAGGAATATCACCCACTGCTGATACTGAATATCAGTTATTGGTCAAACACTAACAGTAAACCTTCAAACACTTAATCTAGGATTCACTATGTAGTAATTATATATTGCTGGTTTTGACAGACATGTTTAGACATGTTACATATGATTTAACACAAGATAAGCACCTAATTAATCTGATTATCTGATATAATAATATAATAAACAGAGCAAAAATTTTTTAATGCTACTTTACTACAAAAACTTCTCATTTTACAAAGAGTGAACTATGTGAAACTTGTACAACTTTGTCTCCTTTTTTCTAATTACATCATTTATGCCCCTGTCAAATAGAACCTTCGACCCCTCCCCCACACCTCAAGCATTCACAAGTATTCACTTTTTATGAAAACTTTAAGGCAAAGATTCACCCCATATTCAAAATAGTGAAGAAAAGCTAAGGCAAGCATTCACTCAGCTTTCACTTTTCATGAAATTTTGTTTAGTCGTAGATTCATCAATTTGGCAATGTCCCCATTCGCAGTACTGCACACGTGATTGTCTGCTGATTATTTTCAACATTGATTCACTCTTTAGCTGCAATTGTTCGTCACAGATTCACTGCAGCGGTATTTTTATTTGCCGAAGAATCACATTTCATGGTATTTTGTACATCAAAGATGGGAAGTTATATCAGTGTTGAATGAAGACTGCTGGAGGTGGGGGGGTCAAAGGTTACGTTTGATGGGTGCATTAGCACAGATAGTATCAAGATGATGGAGTGAACGAAGTCCATACACAGTCCTATGCCAAGGTTCATAAAGGAGTGTGCATGAGGTACAAACTGCTTACAGACTTTAAGGAATATTCAAAAAGCTGATTTAAGTAGTGTGCATAGATACATAGCATAACTGTAGTAAATGCCAACCTGACCACCCACATTTCACTGTTATTACAAGTTTGATGCTTACACACAAGTTTCTTTATCTGATTTTCCTCACTTGCTAATTTCATCTGGTTGATTCCACTTTGACAAAATTGATTTTTTTTTGTTGAAAATTCATAGCAGTTTGAAAGAAAGTATATTTATGTCTTCTATGTTGAGTTTTATCCTTGAACTAAGAGTCAGGAGGCTCACATTGTGCCCATGATTACTCATGATCATGTTTTTGCTACTGATTGCCTCACTTTAATACTACTGTACATTTGCAATCATGTTTATAATGTTATGCTCAAACTCTATATTTGGAGGGTGTGTGTGTGTGTGGGGGGGGGGGAGTTTAAATCTCTTAGTTCACAAATTTGTAGGATGGCAGGTTTGTAAACATGCCAAGCCAATCATGCTTATAGTAGCACTTAGTTCTGCCTCATCTTTACATCAGTCATATTCCTGATACTATTCAAGCAATCAAACAGTCCTACATAATGCATATATTATGGCACCCTTAAGTGCTAACCTTACACTGTGTAACACCTGTAATATGTGCATTAGCTTGAATGGCTATGGCTTTTTGTACTTACAACAGCTCTAAAGCTTGTGTATAATTATGCACCTTCCTTTTTTATGAATACCAGGTTGGCAAGATACACTGCATAAAAGTTAAACTTGTGCAACTTTATAAGTGGTTCTTTCAATTCAATCCTTATTCTACTTTTTAGGACTGGTTAATGTCACACTCACTGTAGTATAGTTTATTCCATTACACAATTACTGCTGACTCTAAGCATTACCTTGAACACTACCAGACAAAACACTATAACATTTTAAATTTGTATCACTGGCCTTTTGGCAGAGTTGGTTAAGCCAACCATCAAAATGAGCCCTAGTGTGAATGACAAAAGGTCATAACTTCAACTAACCAATGACAAAAGTTCTATCCCAGGTGTTAAGAGAGCTAGACTTTGGACAGGATTTCACATCAAGGATAAACCATTTGGCAATCTGAGAGAGGGCCACTTTGACTACATGGTTTCAATATTAAACCTTCTTAAATGAAAAATAGTACTAAATGTAACTCATTTTGCACCAAATGTTGTCCTGAAATAAGGATTAATGAAATAAAGAATCTTGCAACCTGGAAAAGTTGTGAACTTTTAACTTTCCAGAGCTGGAAAAGCCTTACAACTCTCTAAAGATTGTAATTTCTTTAACATACTGCACAATGTACACTTTTATCAGTCATCTTAGTACCAATTTTACAAAATGTATATTGACATGAATTTTTTTTTTTTTTATGATTGAGGAAAGAAAACATTAAAGGACTATACTACCCTTAAGTTTTACTGGAATTGCTGCATATTTGATTTGTGAAAACATTTCTTTTACTTTATAGGGGTGGGGATGGACCATGTTGCATCCAGGTGACCACTCAACAGTTTTTTGGTAGAATTATTCTTCTCACCACTTCCTATCACCTTTCCTGTCTGTGTACTGTTTTGAATATCAAAATCATTCCAACAACTCTGAATTACTTTTATCAAATACAAACACGCAACCTTAAAAAAAGCTAAAAGGAACAAGGTCAATGACCTTCTTTTCCCATGTAAATTTTAACAGAAAGTTCTTGCATATACATGAGAGCTATTATGATAAGCATATTTCATGGGAATACTGATCTTTACCCCTTCTAATGTAGCATACACCAAAACCACAACAAGTAGTCATACTACCTGCACCTGACAACTCGACAGCAAATATTCCCCATCAATGCCTGGCTTCTGAAAATTCAAATCCATTACAGTGACATGCATACCTTTCCAAAGCATCTTGAAGCTGAGTTCGACTGAAAGACGACTGCTTAAAGAGATGTTCAGACTTCTCCAAATGCCGTCCTGTCAGGAGCCACCACCTTCTAACCTCTCTCCATAACAATTTAAAGGTGATGTAACCTTTGACCCCTTAGCAGGACAATAACGTTAAGCACACAAACGTCCACACATGGAAGTCCCGCTGCTGGTAAAGCCTCCATTCTACTACACACCCATACCATCCACAAAGCTGCTTGCTGGCCAAAAATATCCCAATTCACTCTTCTCTCCTTCATTTTTCTTCAACGAACAGAGTCTCTTGAGGACACAGACCCAGTTCTCTGAAGGTTTGGTTTGTATCTAGGGATGTAAGCTGTAAATTGAACAAAATCAACTTAGGGAACTCAGAAAAGATTAAGAGAATTTATGTGCTCACCATTATTCTCTGGAAACTCATTAAGAACCTATCAGAATCTTGAATCCCTTGGAAAAGAAGCTAAGACCTGTCAAATTTCAATCTATGCCAACAGATGTCCTAGGAAGGTAATATCTTTAGTGGCATTTTGGTATGTATTATGCTATGAACCCCAAGCAATCTGGGAACCAAGTAACAGAAGGGCTCAACTTTGAGGACTTACTAAAATCCAACTTCCTTAACACTTATGTACACATAATCCTAAAACAGGGGCACTAACCTTCCTTTTGCTGTTGGACCTTGAGTGACTCATGAAAATTTAGAAACTTTAAATGGTAATTTTGATTAAAAGTTCTGGTACCAAATATTATATGAGCAATTATGAATCTTTAGAATGCAACTTTGAACTACCCCAATGATACTTACTGTACTCCTCCACTGCACCTACAAGTTTCATGTACATCCACCAATCTTTGCAATGACCTCAAACTGACCTCTAAAATTTCTGGTACCTGATGTTGACTAAATCTTCCAAGCTTCATGTAAATCAAACAATAATTGCAAATTGGACCTCCAATGACCTCAAAATGGCCTCCACTTTTTGGAGCCAACAATTTGTTACATCTAAGAAGTTAGGGTGCAATCCTAACTTAGGTTACAAAGTTATTAGAAATCAATGATTTTGACCTCAAGTGACCCATGATGACTTCCATATGACCTTCACATTATACAGCACCAAAGGGTGATTATATACGCCAAGTTCAGTGACTACCAGACTTACAAAGAAATTCCAAACCAAATATCTCCCCTTTTGACCTCTAATGACCTTAAATGACCTTGTATCCAAAATCTGTGTACACCCTAAAAGCAGGATTTGAGAAACACTATGACCAACTTTCATGAACATAACATGTTTATTGAGAAAGAAACATTTTTGAGATTTTCACATAATAGCCTGTATTGACCCATAATGACCTTTGACCTCCACTTCCTGTTGGTTGATAGTTGCCCCATATCTACTGATCATTGTGTCCATGATCACAAAATAAATGTTTGAGAGCTCATGAACAAATGCTGACAGATATGATTGAGTGACACTGGCTGTTTGCAATAGCTTAAACAGCTGTATATGGCTGCTTTTAGCTAAAAATTAAAGACATAAAATTTACGAGCAATCTCACGAGACCTAGATCAAATCACTATAAATCCTTCTGATCTAGGGGGTTAGTTGACGAGGCTGCTTCAAAAACCATGGCAAAGAGAGAGGATAGATATACAAGATGCTGCAGGTATCGTTAACTTACATCTTTCTTAGGAAAGGTGGTCAGCACTTTATGGTGATCAGCATTGAAGCCTTTAGAACCTAGGTATGTTAGGACCATCTGCATTTTTTCATCTGCTAGGAACCTTCGAATCAGTGTCTCCCCATTTGGCAAGCGCATGCGGAGAGTTGTCATGGATTCACTGCAGTCTGTTGGCGGTTCCTCTGTGAGTTGTTCTTCTAATGACCGTCTGATAGCCTACAAAATAAATTCATCAAAACTGTTGCCTTGAAGGGTAGCTCTAAGTTCAGCCAAGCATAATGCAAAATTTTAATAGTATTTACCATTTTACAGCCAGCAATGTTATATTATAAATCAAGCTGGCTAATGCACTGGTACTATTGTGTATCAAACCATCTGCACTCGAAGCGGTCTGGCTATGAACATACCCACTGAAGTTACTGTGTCTCTCTGTTCAGCTTTTACACAAAATTGTAACAATGAAACTTCCAAACAATTTTTGGTTTCGATGAAAGAGAAACCTATGCGGTCATGATGGCGTGTGTATGTATGTATGTGTGTGTGTGTGTGTGCGTTTGTGACACTTTGCTTGTGCACGCGATATCTCAAGAAGGGAAACTTCTCTGACGCTCAAACTTATTGCGTAGGTACCCCATATAGAGAAGAACCCTATTGTTTTTGGTGGAGGTCAAAGGTCATTTGAGGTCACCAGGGGTCAAA
>WURT03160195.1:0-10744 GCA_009936505.3 Holothuria glaberrima | reverse complement strand
TGACAGGTACAAAGATGCATGTCCAGGGATTAGAAGTAGCCATTGGTAGGGAAGTGAGACTGACTGTAACAGCGTGTCTCATTACACTATGACAAAGAAAAGCCAATGAAATGTCCAGCTTCAACATTTTAGTACAGAGTTTCAACTTCCCAGCTTTCCTGGTAATTAGGGAAAACATGGAAAATGAGTGTAGCCTTTTTGTAATCAGGAAAGAGGAAGGAAATTTGAGAATTGAAAATGCTGCAAATGAGGGAAAAGACAGGCAAATATTTGTTTCCTTTCCATACAGCTTAACTAGGGAGTTCACGGTTACGTCACTGGTTGGCATTGGTTAGCACAGAGCATGTGCAAAAACACATGCGTGTATGTTTGGTGTTGTGTGTGTAAACGCTTGTGCGATTGCACGCAGAAAGTAGACAAATTGGAATCTACTTTGCATTGTGACGACAGTGTAAGCGCGCCTTACAAACTTTTTTACCGACACGCTGTGACGTCTTTGTTTGTAAACAGTGAATGAGTCTATATCCACTGGTTGATTGTCTGTAGTGGCTTTCAAGTGCAGATCGAAACAGTAAGTATTCACTTGCAAACACTCATAGCAAAAGCCTGGGAATTCTGTTTCCATGTAATGCTAGAGACCTTATGGCTATTTGTAATTTACCAAACTCACCCTACAATTTGTGGTGGTTTCTTAATAATTACTCAATTGGAAAGGAAAATTTCACTTATAAGAAATTATTGTATATGGTGTTTGTATGTTTATATTTTGTTTCAAGTTGCCTTGGGTATTGTCTTGTTCTTATTGCAAAGGTAATTATTAGTTTCTTAACCTTTGCCCCCTTTTAAAGAAACTATCTCTGCTTTACCACCATTTTCAGGAGGGGACCGTAGATAGCAGACCAAAAAAGTTCTGACAACTATGAAGCTGCTAGTCCTATTCAGTTTTTCTATGCAGAGGGAGCAGAACCTCCTTGAGGATACTTGCTTCAATTTTGGCCTTGGTCAAAGGGGCTTTAAAATAAAAAAGCAAAAGGCAGCCATTTTTTTTTTTTTTTTAACATTGCCTCATACAGGTACTTACCACCCTAGTTTATAGCTAAGGTGCAAGTTGTGTTTACTCAGATATCTGTTTAGGGGGAATAAGTCTGCAAGCCCAGACTAAAAAAAAATTCAAAGTGATTGTTTTACTGGTTTGCCAACTACCTGTACTTCATGTTGTGAAGTGCTGACATCTCTCTGTTCCCACACCTTATGGGTTCATAGGGTAAGGAAGTTTGTGTTAAGGTTAGGTTAGAGTCATGCTAAGGGATATAGTGAAAATAGAAGCTAATTATCTCATACTTTCTGTGAAATGAAAACAATGTTGATACATGCTAAGGAATAGGGTGATAAATAGAAGCCATTTATCTCATTGTTTCTGTGAATTGAAAATGATGTGGATCCATCACACAAATCCATGTCTTTTTGTATATTACCAGTGTTAGAAGATACAGTAAGGGTGCCAAAACATAGAGGTGTGGACAGATAGTGGTTTTAGAACATAGGGAGTAATGGTGGAAACTGTGGAGCTGAAACAAAGGGTTGTTGAAACAAAAGTGTCAGAATACAGAGGTGTTGAAGGGATTTTCCAGAGACAAAATTCAGTAAATTTAAAAAATGCAGAAAATTTTTCTCTTTTAGGAGGTGAAAACTGCATCCCAATAGCTTGCAGCATTTAGAAGATACAAATTTTCAAAGAAATGCAATTTTTTCTCAAGATGAATGTGCATTATGGGAAACCTGTGATGTCACCGCAGCACATTAATTTGACATAGAATTCAATTTCTTTATGATATTAATGCTGCTGTAGGGAATATTTAGCAACTTTCTTTGTTATGTCCTACATATGGTATAGATTTGTGCTAAATCTGCATGGAAACATTCAAACATTCCAACAGTATCAAATTTTAAGGACAAACAGGACATTCAATTAAAAGGAAAAACAGAGGGAATCTGAGGCAATGTGCCCAATTTACATAACAATCTGTGACCTTGATGAAAACTGGAGGTATTTTTTGACAAAAATAAGCACTCTTTAATATGAGATAACTGGAGTTAGGAAAAGAGAATTGCTATGGTGTTAGGAGGGCACGAATTGGAAAATTTTTCTCATTCAAATGAGACCCTTGTGAAATTGCCACTGGAAAATGCCTTTAACAGAGGTGTTGCAACATAGGGATGTCAGAACATGGTGTTGGAACAAAGAATTTTCACAATATAAAGGTGTCAGAACACATAGGCATGGGAAGAGAGAGAGGGGGGCTAAAGCCCCTCCATACAAAAATGTGGGGGGCAGAACTATGCTTCTTTCCCCTTAGATCCAAGGATGAAAACCCCTTATTCGTCTCTTCAGTAAGAAATGTCAAAAACTTGCAGTAACTGACCATAAAATTTGTCCAAAATTATGCATGAAAAAGCATCTAAGGACCCTCATATATTCACAAATTTTCGAAAAGGAAGGGGGACACCCCCTCCCCCAGGACAGCAATCCAAAACAAGGTTCAGCCCCCCAGTCTCAAACAGCTTCCTACACCTATGTCAGAACTTATATGGAGATGCAGTCATATAGTGACTACGTCGATAGTTTCATGCAGTCTGTATCCATGGAGTTTCTTGACATGATGTAGTCTCTTTTACTACCAACTGGGCCTAAAAAGAGGATAAAACCCTTTAGTTGTCCTCCAGAACTGCCAGAAACTGAAGGAATGTGCAAATAAACTGGATGTCTATGGCAGGAAAGCAGGATGGGTGGGGATTGAGGGTATTAATATTCACAGTAGTTAGTATAAACTTCACTGCCTTCATACTTAAAATAGTTCAATTTAACAAATAACTTTGTAGCTCAAAAGTCACGTCTCTGTTCCATTTCATCAAATATAGTTTTTTCATTACATGCTACAATAGATTTACAATTGTGTCCTGATGGCAGTAACCTTCAAGAAGTGGTATTATGTCATGCTGATTAAATATAAGAGATGATTGAATAAATAATTTGGTTGCAAGTTTGAAACCTTCAAAGCTGGATGTTTTTCCCTGGATATCTGTTATTTAGTGTGTTCTTAGAGTGATTTCTGGTTTGGTAGTGTTCGACTGATTATCTGTTAGCAAATTGACATCGGGCCGATTATTGCATAACCGGTAAATAATTGTGTCATTTTGTCAGTCAACCAATTACCACAGCCGATTATTTGAAAACTGGTAACAGGGCTGAAATACACTTCAAAGTTTTTGCGAAAAACTTTCATATTTCCACAAAACACATTAAAGTTCCTGCCCAAAATATCAGCACTGGTACTCAAAAAACGTGCAAAATATAAAGCTCTCCAAATGATAGCTATCATTTTAGTTGTTGTGTCAAAGGGCACACAGTATTGCCTTCAATGTGTGCGTGCCTCAGACAATGAGGCCCATCTGCATACAAGTTTTACTACAAAAAGAAGACGATTTTGCCCTACGTTTTCCAAATTTCAGTGCTAACCATTTTATCTATACACATTTGGTGCACATACTGTAGCGACTGGAAATCTGAAAACTCAGGCTCATTATCCTGCATAAAATTATGCCATAAATCTGGTTCCAAAAGCAAATTAACTCTGCAGAGACTCTCATTCCAACATTATTTTAATTTTTGAAATTGTCAAGACAGCCACCAGTTCCCATGTGTCACAGCCTGTTCTAGTATGCAATTAGTCTCCCCCTCCCCAAGGATTCTTTGACTACTGCAGACTCTCATTCCAATGTTACTCTAATGTTTGGAACCATCATGACAGCCACCAGTTCCCATGTTTCACAGCCTGCTTCCATGTCAAATTAGTCTTACTGCCCCCACTCCCTTCCCTTCTCGTTGCGTGCCATGTAACCATTCGAGCAGATAACCCAGAATGCAATGGTAGTGAATTGTGCTGGATGAATTAGTGGGGGATGGGCAGATTCTCCACAATGAGTCTATATAATCTGTGATTGCATAATTTTATGTATTCATACTGGCATATATTTGTCTATCTATATATGCTCACCCCACATTTGGGAAAAGGTACTGTACATGACAGCTTTTCTGTGGTCACTAGGTGATGGCAGAGTCATCTTGTGAGACCAATACACACTTCTGTAACAGGTTAAAGACGTATTAAAAGTGTTTCACCTCCCAACCGTATTTCTAGAGGCAATGGCTCCTTACTTAATAGCCAAGGAGGCCATTCCCCAAGGGATGCAAACTTTCATATGCTATTCATGTGAGATATGTATAATTTGAGGGGAGGGAACATGTGGCATGGAGGACTATGCCAGGCTTCCCCTCCTATAAAACTATCAGTGAAGTTAAATTTCAACAGGTGCTGGAAGTTGTTAGACAGGATACATGTGAAATGAAAGCATGAGATTTCATGTGTAGATCATGTCTCCTGTATAAAAATTGTCCTGTCCTATCCACCAGGAAGTGACACCAACATATTTGTATATTAGCCAAGTATATTATGAAAGGAAGCACCAAAACTGCTTCCCTAAATTGCACATTTCCAGAATCCTTAAATTCCCCAAATTTTTTAATCGGTAACCAGCATTTAGCTCTTAACAAGTTGAAAGCTATATTTGTTATCAACATTTTTCTATTTTTTTGCAAGGAGGTTGATTCTGCTTGCACTGATGTTGAATTAATATACATCATACATACCTTAGAACATCATTACAAATAACAACCATAAATGCAGGTTAAAAGATCTTTGTTCATTATTTATACTGAAATAGAATTTATCAAGATTCCATAATGCACATCGAGAGAGAATGACTTACAGTAGCCTATACACAAGATCACATAATTCAGCCCGCATCAAAATTTTATCCACTTATCCCATCTAAATATAAGGAACAAAAGAAATAACAAAAACAAGTGACAATGTGTAAAATGCAACAATCATGCATAGCACTGATAACATACAATAGGCCCCATGTAACATGAGAAAAGCTGCAGATGCCTCAGCCAAGCTGTAGGAGCTGCAGCCATGCTTTGTTTTGATACCTTCTATACTTCAATAGCATGGTTGAACTAATCTTACTTGTGTAATGTGCAAAGGAGCACTTGCAGCCTGGCTGATGCAGCTGCAGCTTGAAGTTTGACATGGGTGCCACAATGAAACTGATAAGCACATCCACCAATATAATTTGACTGCTTTTGGCACTGTCTACATTATGAAAATATGAAAGACAACAAGCCTTGATGAGATCTTAATTTTATATTTAAATTCTCAGAAATGCGTATGATAATTCTGAATGGCAAATTGGCAATGACTGTAATTGGGTGGAAATTTGACAGTAGCAAGAACAAGTACTCTGACAAAGTACAGTGACTTTTGAAAATAATGATTATGTGACTATAAAGGTGTTATTACTAAGTCAACTCTTTCCATTGTGCAACAGCATTTCCTATAAAAACATAAAAGGTGTATTCAAGATGCTAGTACAAGTATGTTTTCTTTTTTTTCTTTTTTCTGTGTTTGTAGTGCTTGCCACAGAAATGTCAACATGAATTCATCTTACTGCAAGATATCTTTTATAGGAAAAAGAACAGCCCAGTCGATTGGATTACACAGTTATAAGGATCAGAATACAGTTCAAATGTGAGGAGTGACTAATTGCATAATGAACATAAAAAAATTCATTGATGTTCTGTTAAACTTTGTATCTAACGCCATGTTGTGCAGTACTCAGAAATTTCATTTTATAGTTACCACAGTTACCAACAAACCATGAAGCTTTTTATACACATTTCCGGCACTAGCTATAAGGCACACGCACTGGAAAAATCCAGTGACCTGTATGGATTTAAGTTAGTCTTGATAACATGACGAAGTGGACACAAAACCATTAAACTATGAGCAACATATCAAAGCAAACTGTAGAGTAAACATATTTTAAAAAAATTGCACAAATTATTACAATACCTTAAACAAGTTGCTACCAAGAATTAAAGTGTAATACTACTTAATCATTCTAATAAATTTATCTACACTACTGAAAAGTAATCCTAATGAATGTGGGAAGACTATTCAACTAAATGTATGACATGACCTGCCATCATCCCCAATCCCCCCCCCACCACATTAAGCCCCACTCTTTCTTCCTAATGCCACTTTCACCCTCAAAATCACCTGTGTGTGATTTCAAGAATCTTATTCTTACACGATGCATTTTCAATAACATAATTCACATCCACTGACAGAGTTCTATGAACATAGAAACTTAACCTGTTACCACCGCTCAAACTACTGAAAGAGATTTGCTCTTCAATTGTAAACAAATCTTGTGTCTATGAAAAAAGAAATATATACAATTGCAAATGTTCTGTTCATCATGACAATCTTTCACACCTTTGAATAATATGCATATGGGAATAAGACTTTTGTCATATAGTACTGCAACCTACAGTAAAATAGTAATGTTCATATGCTGTCACCAAAATTAGAATATACCCAAGTTTGTTTCATGAGGAATGAACACTTTCACCAAAATGATGAACTTCAACTTTACAAATTGTTAAATTAACAGAAGTCCTAAATAAAAATCTGAGTATGGTTGGTCACAAACAGCTCCCTAAAAACAATCCATACTATGCAGTCACCCACACTTATTCTGATATATCTACTTATTTCCCCTTTAAGTATCTTTCATGACTTTTCCAGATTATAAACATTGTCACACTGTAGGTGAATCAAGGAGTTATACCATGTGAACCAAGCAATTTAATAGTGACTAAGTCACATAATTAAGAAGAGCCATTTGAGCCATTCATGAATTAAGATGACAGTGTATACTGACTCAAATTGGGATGACTTCATATTCTCTTTAAGCTGAAACACTAAATTCTAATGCATGACAAAGGTGATAACTTTACTTCAAATCTTTGACATTTTCCCAAATTTTTCAGTGACTTAAGATACTGTAACTGAAATACTTGTAAATGATTTAAGAAAGGCAATTACAGTACTAGTAAAGAATCATTTTAGGTCATAAACAAATTTGGCCCAGTATTAAATCGAAGACCCCAGCTTTTCAAAGAATCATAGTAACAAGCACCATGAATAGGGAAATTTCAGGGAAGGGGTATACACAGGCCTGTACAGCAGTCTGTGGACTAAATTAACACAAGGTACAGTAACTCTGGTTTTCCTGCAATATATACAGTATATACATATTATGTTTGTGTCATGTAACATTTTGAAAGATACTTCAGGTGCCAGTGAGAAGATGGGATCTAATAGGTTCAACTTACAATCTAAAGTAATGTTGGGGTAACTGTATACATGTATATACTCAAGCAGACATTTTGAAACATACATTTGATTTTGGATCAATGAAAATCATTTCAAAAACACATGGATCAATTGTCTAACTTTAAGCTGCATCAATTGACAGCCTGGCAAACAATCTAATAGAATTCACTCCATCATCCAACTTCATGAAATGTCACCATGTTCAAATTTTCAAACTGTCAAGAATCACACTGAATACACTGACACTGCATTTATTTCAGTTAAATGAGGAGAGGAATGAACTGTTCTTTAGAAATGATCCCATGACAAACTGACATTTCATGAAACAGAAACAGGAATTTTACACATTTTACTGGCTGAATGTTTCAACTTCCAATACTGTACATAATGAGCACTGAATTAAACAGTACCATCGAGTACTGTGCAACTATCTTCAGCTGCAAGAATGTTAAAGATACTGTGGTCGTATTAGCTATCAAACACTGAACAATGCTAAGCCTCCTTGAAAACGAAAGTCCTGCATTTCTATTTTTTATTCCTATTATAAAAACTTGGGCAATTCAAAAGGCTTACCTTCCCTGTGTGCTCTCTCTCTGTCCTTCTGGCATACAGTACTAACCTTGTTGTGAGAAAGAAATTCTTTCAGAGAATACTCACTACAATAATATTAAGAGTTACATATGTATGGAATGGAACTAACACTATCACTATAGCATCATACCTGCACTTTGTAATGACTCTTGTATAATGATAGAATGAAAATGACCAAACATATATTTTACAAACAAAACTGTACTGTGCCATACAGTATTTTTGTTGACACATGGCAGGTACACTGCACACATGTTCACAATAAGTGGACAAATGTTCACAACATGGGATCATGATTAACAAGTTGTACATGATGTAAACCATGAATCATGATTTGAATGTAAAAATTACAACAGCTATGAAATTTATAGTAAATTTCATACCAGCATTCCCTGAAAAATGTCAATATCAGACACTAGTACATTCCTACACATGGTGGTAAAAACATTTTTAACAAAGACTTTTCCTGAACCCATTGACATGAAGACGAGTACAGTATCTTACCTACACTGAATAATATCCAAACTACTGTACACATGAGTTTCAATAGCAAGTTTAGCAACCAATCCACTCAACGAAATTAGTTACAACAAGTGCAGTGCTGCCCAAAGCTTGTAGGTTAATAAATGATATCAAAGGGTAGCCTAACATACCCCCAAACTGCCTGACTCTCCCAAACCCCTCTCCATATGGCATTAGATTTTGCAAGTATCAGATAGCTTTACAAGGTGTAAATGGAATGTTTTCTGCAATTTATTCAGGGACCTAAAGATATCTTTTGATGGCAGCGCTGGTGTTATCCCACAAATGTTAGAAAGTTTTCTTTTTGTTTAACTCTTGTTGCCCAAAGTTATGCAAGCAACTGTAACCTAAAATTCAATGTCTCCCATGTTGAACTGATAAAAAAGAACAAGTTAAAGAGAATATTTCATGGGTTTCCACCTAAAATACCAGTCACAAAATAGTACTTACACAGTGTTAACAGTCTCATAAACATACAGCAATACAAAAACAGACAAGACCAGAAAATGAGCAAATGTAATCAGACTGTGACAATAAAAGTAAAGTAAAGTCAACAAATTAGTTTTCAATGTGGTTTTACATTGTGCAGTAGTAGCACAAGAGTTCTTAGTATGAAGCCACAAGTCCATACAGCATTTGGTAGATATGTTTAAAAATGCTCAAGTACTGTACGAGAGAGTTATAGACTTTCAGCTGGCAAGATGTAGAAAAGTGACTTGACACTTGGTTGAAGAATTTGCCATGACTTCAAAAAAATTTAAAAAGATCACTTTTCTACCCTTCTCCCCCTCCCTTTCCCTTTTTTTTTATGTAGTAGCACTATTTTCTTGTTTACAGTAATGCATTATTCAGAGACACATCCCATCCTAAATGTGTCCCTGTGGTACATTTAACTCTCACAATAAACACTCCACTACAGTAGCATGATACATCTTATATTACAGAAAAACCAGGTCATTACCCAATTTCTGGGTTAGCAGCTTTCATCTGGGGCGTTAAGGACACTGTACAACCAATAATGCTGAAACTAGGTCAGTATATCTTTGAACCAAATATCAAACCTAATTCCAGTGTTAGACTGCTCATCTGTTTACATTGAATACATCTTCCTCATCCTCATCATCATCGTCCAGTGGTCTCAATTCCACATCTGCACCAGAAGTTGCCAAAACTCCATACTTTTTTGCTTTCTTGGCTTTCTTGGACCTGTAAAATAAGATAACAACAATACAGGGACTTAAATAGTCATGTCCAACATATCAATGTCAATTCAACTCGGGAGCCTAATTATCCAGGGTTGCCTTAAAAGGTCTTGCAAAAAACATAACCCTGTCTATCCTGTGTCCCCACTGATCTTGCCCCTCCCCCCTCACCCAGTGCTTGTCACTCATTGTCAAGTGCATTATACTACTGTAACTGTTACTGAAATCTTTGCATTAAAGTAGTTGGTAATGTACTGCCACTGGAGGCATGTCTACAATATGTATGTCAACACTGAAACAAGACCCCTGCATTCTTGAACTACTGTACAGTACTGTGCACACTGAAAATTGTAAGACATCTTGCATCTTGCACAATTTAGAAGGCTATTGTACATCCAATTCTCTGGCAAACAATTTGTGTATTGTTTAAGTTTAGTTGCTATCAGGTTTTAATTTGACAAGATACTAGATAGGTCCATGAAAAATCACAATCAATGTTACTTGTTTTTTGAATCTAGGAAATGAGGATGGTTTCCATTCTTAATTAACCTTCCTAGTTCACAGATATGAATACTATATTAACTTCAGGAAGTCAGCAGATTATTTAGCAGTTGTCAATAACATATATAACATAACAAGTTCAAGGGCAAAGAAATGCTAAAGCCCCATAAGAAGACTCACAATCCAGACCCAAAACAAAACTGAAACCAACCCCAAAACCTAGTAGTAAGGCCCAGCACAATCAGATTCTACCACAGTCACAACAGAACTTCTCAATGTTTTTTATCTTGAAGCAATGGACTGAAGTGGAGTTAACAACCCACTCAGGCAGACTATTCCACTCACTGACAACTATGAGAGAAGCTAAACTTTCTAACATTGTCAAGCCTAGAGAAAGACTTCACTAGCTTCTTACAATGACCTTGAACAAGGGAATTAGTACAAACCTGTAAGTAGTTACAATATGACAGAGAATTCCTACCAGAAAGGAATCTGAAAACCTTCAGCATATCCCCCACCCCAAAACCAGAATGCAAAAATGCATTGGGGTTTCGATGAACTCATTTTGGTAGACTTAAGCTATATCCAGAACTACATAAGGCTCAACAATGTTAATGTTCTGGA
>WURT03160184.1:0-10744 GCA_009936505.3 Holothuria glaberrima | reverse complement strand
ATACATACATACATACATACATACATACATACATACATACATACATACATACATACATACATACATACATACATACTCCTGCTTACATTTATTTTGTAATGTAATGTAATATAATTTAAGGTCAGATGATGTGATGTGATGTGATGTGAGATGTGACGTGTCGTGATATGATGTGATGTGATGTGATGTGATATTATGTCATGTAATCTGATGTAATGTAAATGTAATCTTTACTTTATATTTTCTTCTTTCTTAAACATAGTCCTCATAGCAGGTTAATGTTTCGTTTTCTCCTATGAAATACTACAGCTACAGGAAAGACTCACGATCTTAGCACTGGCCTTGCCTCTTAAACTCACAAGAGTTTCTTCAGCCCACACTTGAATTCCCTTACAAAACTTGACAAGGGCCCTGACTCAACTGTTGAACAACTAAACCTGACAGGAGTTTTGTCTATTCTCTCAAGGTTAGAATGGAAAAACTCAAGTCCCAGCAATAAGTTATACAAAGTTTGAATTCTAAGTGAATAAAGTTATGACAAAAAAAAAACAATTGGTAGATTGCTCACTTTAAAAGTGGTTAAATGTGTCTGTGGAAGGAGCTCATACCTACATTCACTTCTTCCGATGAGGTAAAGTCAAGACGACCTTTGGTAGAGTGAACATACTTTCCCGAAAAATATTGCACGCGAAGACTTTAAAATGACTCGTACAGTTATTGTGATATCTCATGATTCCATTTGTACGCGTGTCATATTATTC
Organism: Holothuria glaberrima; assembly: GCA_009936505.3. Classification (NCBI taxonomy): domain Eukaryota; kingdom Metazoa; phylum Echinodermata; class Holothuroidea; order Aspidochirotida; family Holothuriidae; genus Holothuria; species Holothuria glaberrima. The sequence goes on along the minus strand of WURT03160184.1, from coordinate 9,983 downwards.
GATGAATTTTGTGGTTGGAATGATCCTCTGTCCACTAGCTCTGTTTAAGTTTCCTGTTCGACAATCCTTAAAACATCTTGATTATGGATGAACACGTTCCATCAACTACGACTACAACACAATGTTTGAGCAGTTTAAACTAGGAAGATACATACTTCTCAATTTATCGTCATTACAAAACATAAATGAACTCTACATGGGTGGGCTGATGCCACATATAGTTCTTTAAATTTTACCGAGGCGATGAATGTTGAAATATCGACCAGTCTCTAAGACTATTGATGGTGTCAAGTTAACATCTTATGGGCATAGCTAGCCTTCAAGTGGCTCCAATCCGGTCGGTAGGTTACCTGCGTGATTCCTGCTTCGTCTCTTTCAGGGATTATACGTAAGATGAATTAAATCCATTTCTGGTCGTTCGAGTGAATTAACCAACATCTATCCTCTATCCTGATAAATCAATTCTTAGTCGTTTAAAACAGCAATACACAATTGCTTAGATTCGTTGTATATAAAGGAATCACAACTATCTTTAGATGAACAGACAAATGCACATCTGGTTAGACTATCTATTTGTCTTGCGATCTGCAAATTCTTCGATGAAAGCTTCCCATAACTGTCAGTAGTGACTTCTGGTTCTGCAAAGAGAAAACATTGAAAAAATACGATAAAATTTAAATCTAATAACAGTAAATAATAAACCTATTTCACGTGACGTCATTATATTAACGATGCCATATTGGGGAAAAATATGAAAGACTTCCGTGTCGTAGTTTGTAAACGAATGTTACTCCGAATGTTACCACCGCTTGATCGCTCAGTTTGTTGGCACCTTCCAGTAGCGTAGCTACGGGGGGCAGGGGGAAATTGCCCCCCTGGCTCTGGAAAATGAAAAATTCGGAAATTTGCTACCTGTGACATGATAAAGCATGCAGTCCCCGACGGTTAAACCTGGTTTTTGTTCTCAAGGGGACAATTCGTCTAATTACAGCCAAAAATTTTCTGCGCGCTAAGCGCGCTGTAGAGCCACTCCTGTTTCTTCAATAGTTCCATTCAACATAGCTAATAGCACAAATCCTGTCCATCTTACCAAGTAACATGTAGGGAGAGTACAAAGTTTATGTAGAGGTCGTAAATTTCATCCCATATCCCAAAAGCCTAGTTGCTGTTCTGTTGTGTGTGTGTTATGCGGTACGGTCAGTTGGAGAGCGACTCCTAGAACAAAGTTTGGCTATCTCATCGGGTAGTCCAGGTAGTTCCGATATAATGTATGTTATCACCGATAACAACCCCTTCAGCTTTTCTTTTATTCTTAATGATTACATATTTTTTATGTAAGCCTACCAAACATTTTCGCGCTCTTCGCGGGCTTTGCAGTTTCACAATTCAGATTCAAAAGAACACTATCAGTGCGCAACCCGGCTCTTGAAGTATTAAGTGAAAATAATGCAAAATATGCCTTGCAGTGGCATGGAATAGTTATAGCTCCTTCATATCCCCATTCTTACCACCCCTCGACATAAAGGCTTTCCGAACGTGGGGTGGCTGGCATGCCCTGGCCCCTTATCGGGAAATTTCTGTCGCCACCCATGGTCGTTTTACTTATTTTGGCTTTCAAAAGGGTCATTTCTGCTATAAAACCCAAAATTTTAAGTACGCTTTGCCCATTTTACCTCAGTTTCGATCCGCTACTTATAGCTAAATACAGTAGAAATCTTTTCCACCTTTTCAAGAAACTTCATAAGTAGAATATATTAATTTATGAAAATGTCGGGAATTTCTTCTCATTTCGCTAAATCTAGTTAATGTTCTCTTGTGTCTGTCGTACGGTACTGCTAGTGACCCGAAGTACAACGTATTTAATGCCAGATAGGGCCCAACTGACCGGACGATTGACCTATATAAGCGTAAAATAAGTACAAAATCTTTTAAATGTAGGCTTACCCAAAACAATTTCGTGCGCTTCGCGCGCTTTGCAGTTTCACAGTTTAGTTTCTGGGAAAAATATTAAATCAGCTCAAAACTGTGTTCCTCTAGCATATACAAGTTTTATGCAATTTATGTCCCGCAATAGCATGATATAGTACACAGGTTTCCTTCAAATCCCCCTTAACCAGCCCTTCGACCGCACCGTGCTGTCGAGGCTTCGGGTGGCTGCCCCCCGTCGGCGAGTTTGCCCCCCTTGTCGAGCAAATCCTCCCCCCCCCCCACCCTGATTGTTATGTTCAATACAGTGTCGATTATGTTGTCATTATTTACGAAAACCTTTGTCTGGTATGTTGCACGTGTAAGCCGTATGTTTGTAACCTAAATTGTAGAATGCAGAACGTTCCCTAATGCAGTAATGCTCACACTTAAAAAAAAATCGGAAAACTTTTAGGTGCTTGCCCCCCCCCCCTCCTGGACAAAAGTCTAGCTCCGCCACTGGCACCTTTCTCATATCTCTTCATCACTGCGGTTTTTGCTTTGCTTTAGAAAATGTATGAATGAATTCTGCATTTAAGCTGAATCAAAGTTTTGTAGACATTGTAAGATACATGATACACAATAATCAAATTAACATGTGACGTCATGCACAAGTATGAGGTTAGTCATGAAGGACGATGGCATTGTCGAGCTCAAAATACGAAAAAAGATGCTTCAACTCAATACTCAGTATAAACGCTCTTTCCCTGCGAACATGCTTTCTGACCGTGGTTCCTCTCTGTGTAAACCTCATTGTGTCCGATGAGACATGGTTGACTGGTTATTCCATCTACGGAGCTATATACTTCGAAAGGATTGAGGGCACAGTTTTTTTTTTTTTTTTCCTTTGTGTTGTTTCCAACCCCAAGTGTTACCATTTTATCGCAATCTTATTAGCCTTTTCAATCCATTAAGTTTTGAATCCTTAATCTCATAAATTGTTTGCCCCATTATTCCAAGATTAGCCCTTTGAACTTCTACCACATGGTTGGACAAACAAGTGTAAACACGATATCTCAAGATAGCAATGATGGATAACTTTCATACTTCGATAGAATTATCATATTAAGAGGAAGGTCCCTATTGTTTTTGGTGTGGTCAATGATCAAGTGAGGTCAACAGAGGTAAAAATCCGAAAACCTTGTAAAACACGTTATTTCTAGAGAGGAAGCATGAATGCTTCTCATACTTAGCATGTGGATGTCGGGTTCAAAAGTTATGTGAGATCAGCAGAGGTCAAAATGTGAAAATCGTAAAAAAAAAAAAAAAATGATATAGTCAAGAAGTATAAATTTTTAGGGATGAACCTCAGTGTAACAAAGCATACTCTTTCGGCAAGGAATAAATAAGCCTTTGGGCTTTTTGGTTTTAAAGTCAAGTTCCCATCTTTCCAGATAACAAAAGCTCATTATTAAGTTTGGGCCCTACTTAGTTTTATGAAATGAACGTGAAATGTACACACGAATACCATCGTAAGAAATCAGTTCAAGCTTAAAAAATTACAACGAAAATACCATGAGGACTGTTCTTAGACCAATACGGTGGGGAAAGATCTTGCCTACAAATGTCCTTTGTCCTTTGGTAATCCCGGATTGAAGCCTTATGTAGCAGCTAATGGGGGTCTTTTAGCCTTGTTGTATCGGTAATGATGATAACCTCAGAGGGTTACTCCATTTGTAGCAGTTCCATGTTCCATCCGTCCTTCGAGACCAAAAACATTCGACTGACAAGGTGAGAGTATTGTTCATACTTCCTTCTTCCCCCTTCCGAAGAGAGGGAGGGGAGGCTTCGCCCGGAAACAAGAATTCCCCTATCTTATACTCGTGGGTCCTTAGCTATTGAGCCTCCAGTGCTAGATTTTTACAACACATAGCAATTCCAAACATTCATAAATAAGACGAACTATAACTACTACCTCTATGATAGAAAAGCTTGAAAGGAAACAAAAAAAAAACAGATTGCGGTGTAGGAAAATGTGATGATGCTGGATATATGTGTTCACATAGATGGATTAATCAACAAAACCACAAAATGGGGACATGTAACGCTGTTCCAATAAAATGGTATGGTCTTTTCCTCACCGTGCTCACTTGCCCTGTAGACAAATGTGGCTAAGCGTGAGTACGGGTACGTATTCACTTCACTTCTACAACTACTCTTAATTTCAGCGATACATTTTCCTTCTACAAATCAGCCATAAGTTTGAATTATCTCTAGGAAACAAAGTCTGACCACATCAGGTAGTGACCTCACACTATGACATGAAATTAAAAAATTATGTTGAGGCCAGAAATGTCTTACGTACCTTCGGTCACAGTATCGTTAGTTGGTGGTATGTGTTCCAACAAAAAAGGAAGGTTAATGATGGGAGATGAGTTTGAATGATTTGCCACTGTAGGTTGCAAGATGTTATACGTGTTACACAGGTCAGTATTACAGCAAATCAGACACGACCAACTTCTTGTTTCCTTGGTGCATGTGCCGCTAGGCTGATTGCATTCCTCAGTACAAGCATATTCACCAGCACTGCATAATGGAGCTTGGACACAACCGGATTGGTAGGATGTATAAGACGCCTCTGTAGAGTAGTACGGGTTTGAGTTACTTACTCTGACACCCGCAAAACGCATGGCACAGACCTAGAGCAGATGGAATGTCAAACAAGAGAGCAAATGGGATAATCATAGCTAGGCTACTACCGATAACAAAGAAAGTATACAAGCATAGATAGAGCGTAAAGTATACCAAAATACCATTTATGAAACACCTCCATGTTATGGCATCAAAGGCGGTAGACTTCCTCGGCAACTGTAGGCTTCCTTGTTCACTCTGGCATTAGCACATTTATCAGTGGCAAGATTATTATGCAATATGCTGAAAAATACTCTAAACGAATTATAATTCAAGGTGGATTAGGTCTTCTGAAAACTTAGAAGAGTCCATACATATGTCGAATGCGTCATATGAAGCTGGGGCAAAATTCACTATCAGATTCATATCCCTATTAACCATTAATAATAATATCCTTTTTAAATGAATACTCTTGAATTTCATCATTTCTCTTACATGTTGTTAGAAATAACTATCTTAATTATCGCGAAACCCTTACCTGAGTAGCATCACATAATTGGTCAAACATGCAACTCGGATCCATCGAGTCAGTGCATGATCTGCATATAAGCCCTGAAGAAATCAGTCAAAACAATGCCGTTAAATAAATACAAGAAGACAGCGAAAGGTTTGTCTGGAACAATGATGTACATGCTAACGCGCGCAAGCGCGCGTTAGCGCCGAAGGCGCTGGATGCCTGACCTTTACGTTGTAACGTAATACTACCATAGACCTTATGCCAAATAGAAAGAGGGCGCTTCAAAACTGCATTCTGGGAAGGATTATTCCAAGAACAGACGACCGAAGTAGATCGTCACCATGGAGAAGGTTGATCGTCACAATGCTCAAGCTCGCCGGTCTGGAATTATCCTTCCCATGATGCTTCACGATCTGCTATTTGTCATAAGGTCTATTGCTTTCTTGACATCCGATGAAGCCTACATGGGGGCCGCCATGACACTTGTAATACCGCAAAGCAATTCCGCAAAACAACTATCAAATATATGTTAAGCAAAACACAGTGTACTTCACTACGCATACTAGGTGAGTAAATGCGTCGTGAAAGTTACATTTTTCACTTGCACAATGTTTTGCTCCAACCTCTTCCGCGTAAAACTAATCTTTTGTCATAAATTTCGTTATCTTACCGGGCGAGACAGCTTGTAGCAAGTCAACCCAGGTAATATAAACTGCACTGTGACGTCACCAAAAGGAACGCGTTTGCCGTATTACAGCTCATACAGTTTCGGATTCATGTTTTACGGCAAAGTCAGGCATCGAGCTCCTTCGGCGCTAACACGCACTTGTGCGCGTTAGCATGCACATCATTGGTCTGGAATACAACAGATGCATAAATATAAACAAAATACCCATAAGATCAACTCGACTCTTTGTCATTTTTATTCAACTATTTAGTTCGAAACTTTCTTCTTATCACCTTTTTTTCAACACTTTTGATTCAAATCACGAAAAATTTATGACATTTACGAGGCCTGAAGTGAATTGGAGTGGCTGATGTACACCAGGTTATTCGCCTTGTCGTGTATACCAGAAAGTGAAAATTCATCTAGTTTCGCGTTAGGGTACACGCCTTATCACCCTAGTGTCTGCAGATGAAATCCCTGTAAAATCATTCAGGGATTGTATGGCGATCTTCAGGAAAAAATGTTCTTAGTGGCTATAATTGGGTATAATTGATGTCATAATGGGTTTCTGGTTGTCAACTCCTTGACCTTGTTCAGCACAGGTGTTGGGCGGTAGTGCAGAGCAGAACTCCTAAAGCCCTCCCATAGGCTTTCTGATGACACATAGTCGTTCGACAGATATGCGTTGAATGGCAGTGCCTAAGGGGACTTCTTGCCCCCAAATATAGCTTAACCGATAAAATTAAAACATATGCACAATGTAACTTTAACTATCGTGATATTGACGTTATCACCTACACTCTAAAAACGTCCAGATTGAACCGAAAACTGTTCAAATGTGCACTTAACCGAAAAAGGATCAAATATTTGACTAGTTTAGGTTCAAAGCTAACAATTTTTGTTCAAATTGAACCAAATCTAGTCAAATAATTGACCAGATTTCGGTTCAGTGCCCACTACAACGGATTCGGTTCAAATCTGAACCGGACTTTTTTAGAGTGTACTTGATAACAACCATCTTAGAGAACACCCTGCACTATCGAGTGTATAAAAGCGTCCATACGCGTGTCCTCAGAGCCTGCGTACCTCGTTTTCTATAAACCTGTGATGTCGTGTGCAACAGGTCTATTACAAGATAAGTAAAGCAATAATTCGTCACAGTTGTTAAAATAAAGATGTTTTGCATTTATGTATCTTGCTTGTACTCACCGTCCACACATGACACGTGTAGAATGACCAGCAGTACCTTTAGGAATAAAATTTTGAACATGAGCATGAATGCACAAAGTTACACATGAATTTATCGTAACAGAGGTAAAAGTCTGCATACTATCTGCTCGGGATACTTTCTGCTACTGCTGAACTCATACGTATATATAATTGCTACTTAGTACATCAGGACTGATATGCACCCGTTTTATTTGTATGTTTACGTTTAAATTCATCTCTTTTCAATTACCCTAATAACAGATTAGTATATAGCTTAATTTAGGCCACCGAACAAGTTTCAGAGGCTTCTGCTTAAAGGGTGACGGAAGGTTTTGTTTTACAACATACATGGATCTGTTAGAAATACGTGTTGTAAGTTTAAGGTTCTTAATACAACATGGGAACCTACTGACGAAGGGTACTCAAGGTAATAAGAAACTCTAATTTAGTATTCCAGTCCAATTTTCTTGAGTTTTCCTTTTCTTTTCTCTATTCTATTGTCGATTTGATTTAATATCCCATGCCGCTGAATATAGAGGCACTGCAAAGTAAAGAGAAAGTTTCATTCTTTGGGGAGAAAATCATTAAAAGCAGCCATTTTAGGAATGTAGCATTCTTAAATTTTTAATATGTAAGATACCTTCCTGTCTTTCTTCCTTCACTTATCAAAAATTAGCGCAGGATTGAAAAGTTAGATTGAAGTAGAAAATCCAAATTTTCATAAATGTATTGATAATTTAATCGCATTCCACAATCTCCTCAAAAGCTCAGATCAAGTGTATTGTAGGCCCTAGATATTATTAAAGATAGGATTAAAAGAGAAAGTTCCTCGAAATTTTGAAACTCTTAGGCCCGATTATCTCTCATTAGTACAGTGGCTAATCTGCCTATAGGGTGATCTACACCAGTTTCCAACTTATCACTATCAAGACCGGCCTATACCTCCACATTTTTGCTGGCTAAAAAGCTAGAAGTACCATAAATGGTCATCCTTTGCTCTTTCGGGCAAATCACGGACATAGCTCTGAGTTGCACAGTGTACAACTTTGACAACTTCAATAGCGCTGTATACTTACCGAAGTATGAATTGGCGGTCAGTCTGCATGTTCAAATATCCTTTCTTAGGAAAAACATATACATATCTGCTTTCCTGTAACCGCCTTCTTCTCTTACGAAGGCATGTACTTAAATACAATAAAAGAATTGCAAACAAACTTACCTGTGCTGCTTTCTTTTCCAACAAGTGTCGTGTTACATCTTTTATGCAATCAATTCTTTTACTCATCCTTCTGCTATATCTCTTTTTTTTCTAGTATTATAATTATTTCAAACAAAAAATCGCGTTGTGCTTAATGCTGCTTGAAGACTTTGTGGGTTTTGTGAGCTAATCCGTGTTTATGCTGAAATTTCCATAGCCAACACGTAAATTTGACCTTGCTCAATTCCAAAACTAGATTTAGTTTCATACTTGACAAATTTCAAATTCATGTTCACAACTTACGTACTTTGCAAGAAGTCGATAGGATTTTATCTTCACTCGAAGACTTTTTACTAGTTGTAAAGAAGAATTCAAACACTTGTGTAAATCAATTCACTCAAATGAACTCGCAAGGAGTCGTTTAACAAAAGCTTTGAATAGATTCCATTTAGGGTATTGTATCACCGATTTGAATATCGACTAAAACTGGATAAAATTGCCACATTCTCGTATATATTGAATTGTTTTGACGACCTATTGAGTAAATTATAGTTTCTGCAATCACCGTTCTTTTAGGAAGCAATTATGAAGCAGCACGCATTTCCGGAGAGGCAACGTAAGAAATAGACTTCTTCATATCAACTAATATTATGTCTCAATTATCTAGTTTTGTATGAATATTGGGAGAAAATGGGAAGTAAGTAGTGGTAATATTAGTAATGTCTAGCATTTGTAAAAAGGTTTTCAAAGAGGGACATTTATGGTTCATTTAACCAATATTTTCATGGTGTACCACCAAACAGCTGATGCATGTGACACACAGAATATCATACATCAGTACTGTTGCAAATATCAAACTGGTTGCATCCTAAAAGGCTAGCAACTGTCTTCTAAAAATCCGTACCCTCAGGGAGTGCAGAACCAATTATGAAGTGGGGGCTAATCATCAAAGCTGCCCAATATGTTCAAGAAAATAAAAGCCTGTCATCTATCGTAAGGCGGTCCAAAATACCCACGGGAGAAAAGTGCAGGGGCTAAAGCCCCCGTAGCCCCTCCCCCCGTCTCCGAGGTCCTTGACCCTCAGGATAGTTGTCGAAATTTTGTAATTGCATCTACCACCACACTTAAAGTGCAATGTGTGTGGCTTAAAATCATCAGTGAAGGCGGAAGGGTGTAGAGGTATTTCATGTGACATCACGCGATTGGAATAGCCCGTGTTTGTCGGGTGCAGAACACGCACAGTAGGAGTATTTACAGCACACGCACTCGACGTAACCACCGATACTACTGTGACACACTAGATACTTGCCCCAGAGAAATGCTAAGATTTAGCTTAGAATTCCCCTGGCTTGCCCTTCAAAACTAAAGAGACGCGCAATCACGGTAATTCGGTGAAACACCTCTATATTCTGAATTTTAAAACCAATTGCGTAGTAACCTAAGTGCATTTTGTTGATTTATGAGGTGAAATCTTGCAATGGACATTTCGAGAGAGTGACCAGGTGCAAAAACTCCTGCCAAATAGTATTTTTAACTAAAATGTCTTCTCATCTCTGTTGATAAGATGCTTTAGATTTGTCGGAAAACTGGTAATTTTATTAAAGTTTTTCTTTCAGTCTCTTTTAGGCTGGGACTTTATAGCAAATCAACTTTGAGTTATCAGGAACTAACAGGAAGACTGTGTTGTTTTGCTTTTGGGGGGCAAGATGTTATTGATTTTTCATGCATTGGTTGTTAACACTTTAACGTTGAGTCGCGTTTGTGAACAATCAATTACAACAGATTCTACCACCTCTAGCCATCCGTTATTGAGAATCCTGCATTCTGATTGGTTAAACACTGACCTGTTATTCCAC
>WURT03160173.1:0-10745 GCA_009936505.3 Holothuria glaberrima | reverse complement strand
GCAGTATGTTGTGTGATCGCCGGCCTGGAGGAGGGGTCTAAGGGGAGGGGGTGTCCCCCTCCCCTTTGAAAATTTTTGAAAAATTGTGTGTCCTTACATGCAATTTAGTGCCACATAAGCTACATTTTGAGAAGTAAAAATTTGTGTTAAAAATATTTACGTATTTTTAGGAACTAAAAAAAATTGACATCAATGAGGGGGGCATGGCCCAATGGCCCCCTGCGTACGCCACTGGTAATAATCATTAGGACTCTTCCAATTTGGGGGGTGCAGAAAATTTTTTTTGCCTGAATCTCAAAAAGTTGCCCGAAATTCATTGCAATTCAGGAGCATAAAATAGACGACAAAACCACTACGTGCGCGAAGCGCGAGAAAATTCTTGCACATTTTTCGGACATTCGATCAAAAATTCTGGCAATCTTTTCACTTTTACCCCATCTCTGCCGGAATTTCAATTTGAGTAAGGTATCAAATGTTGTTCATGTCTGGTCTACTGTTACAAAGGCATACTGAACTGGATTTAAGACCGACTTTTTGGCGCTCAGAGACCGACTTTTGATTTTCACGGGTGCTGTCACACCCCCACACCCCGTATTTACGCCCCTGTGTACATACTATCATAGATGTTACATTCAACAGAAGGAAGAAGTAGGAATAACTAAATATTGCGTCTCCTTTGAATTTGCATTTAGGGACTGGCGTTGAACGTAAGAATGCAGCTGGGTAAGCTAGTAGGCGCCTGCACTGTGCCTACGCCGTACCGTAATACAGTACTTAGGCGAAGCGTGGCTGTTGTACTACATGCAGTCAAAACAACGGCGTACGTGTGTGGACGTGGGATACAAGAAACGTGATCACATGCCTATCTTGCATGACACATTTGAGAAGCCAAATCCACAAGATGTGCACAAATGTATTGGGCAATTTTGTTTTTCTCAATACACGCAAATATAGCATGAAGATAAAACACAACCTCGGAAAATTTTTGGGGGGCTTGAGCGAATTTTGGGGGGGGCTTGAGCCCCCAAAGCCCCCCTCCCGGAAAATTGCGCCTGTCTTCATTACCGCGCAGTTACACTTTGGAATCTCTTACCTTCAAGAGTAAAGGAAATACCTTCCTTGGCTTCTTTTAGAAAAAAAACTTCAAAGGTACTTCATAACCTTGTATTAACATGGGATTTGTTTACTGCTCCTGTCTATTAGCACTCGTCTCAGGGTCAAGCGGTGGGTGGAGGTTGGTATTTGGGGTCACGGTGGGTGGGGGTAGGGTGGTGCGACGTGTATTAAGTAAAAGGTAGTTTTGTCGTTCTTTTTCTATGTGTAGTCATCCATCTTGGTTTTTTCGGGAGCTTCACTTCTCGATAAGCACTACAGGGTTTTTTAGTGCACTGCCTTTCACGCAATTGGTTACTTTTACCCTTCTAATATTTGTTTGTAAATTTGTGTTGTGATAAATAAAAAATAAATGAAATGAAATAAGATAGAAGGAGACTACCCCTTTCGAGACCGAGATACCGCTCCAAAGACCGGGAACTTTTCAGCTGAAGTTCTAATCGACTGTTAACACAATTAGTTGTACCTTAGCTCCTTGTTCTGCAAGAAATGCCGTCCGTATTAACCTCAAAATGCCGATATTGCATGACGTGTTGCCTTCAACACGATTCGTTGTGACATCCTCCATGGTCGTGTGGTACGTAGCGAACATTGATTCATCATGGGGGTCCTCACAACAAAACTTTTGAAATGCACCACTGGTAAATGCAATTTCCTGGCATCTAACAGATGAGATAATTCACCAACTTTGTAGTGAACGTTAACTTAGAGGGAAAGTTAGACTTACTCGGCATATTGACTCTATTTTATCTCCAGTTTATTGTATACTTATCTGAAAGTTCAGATAAAGGAAAATTCTTATATCTTTTTAGTTTTCGTGTGTCTACCGTTTCGTTTCCAAAATAGGGTATGCACGCATGCAATGTCGATAATATATGTACGATCAGCGCCCCATATTAAAAAGCCTTGATTAAATTTAGTACCGTATCTTATTTCTGTCCATGCCACCCCTTGGCGCGGCTCTTGTCGCCACCTGAGTTGCAAAAACGCTCTCCAGGGGGCTATTACATCGCCAAAGTGGGAACCGCTGATTTATACGGTTATCCTGAGAATGTGCTTTCACTTCTTTTCTTTGTCTCTTACTCTCTTACTTCTTTTATTATGCCTGCTGTTCGTTTTCGTTGTTTCCTTTCCTTTTGTAATTTTTATGTGGATTTTATTTGTTTTGTATAGCCTCGGTAAGCCTTTCTTTTTCATACCTTCCAAACTTTTCTTTTGTAGTTATTGTTAACATATGAATTTTAAAGTTGTGATACGAAAAATGAAAAAATAAACGAAACGAAACATCGGGAATCTCCTACAGTGAAGAAATTTCGTGAATTGCCTGCACTTTTGCCGGTGCATAGGAATTTTATCAAGTTCTCTGGAATCTTGCACAGACTTGAAAACTTAAATTAGATCTATACCCTTGAAAATTTTCGTCAAGTTTCATTCAAAAACACCTTACACATTCAAAAATCACTTTTTTTTGCCATTTTTGGTATAAACAGCTGATGATCAGCATTTGTATTTCCCAAATTTATGCCTTAAGTTGCACTACGGAGTTGTTTAATATGACGTCACGTGTTTGGAATTGCCTTTTCTGCCCGTCACAGTACGTGCAAAGTTAGTGTACAGTACACGCTCCCGACATTACCCTGGATATTAACTGTGACACAACGAGAGCTTAACGGGCAAGATTTCCAGCAACCAAAGAGACGCCCGACCACGTGGGTGAAACACCTTTATAGGGTTGAATTGATAACCTTTTCCAATTTATTATTCCGAGTGCCTGGTCATGCTTTACTGAAGTACCCTGTGATTAAAAGGTAATGGACTCGGGAGCGCGAAATACTTACCATAGGTGGGGGTTGTAGAAGGGTTGTCGATCCAGTTCCCCAGATTGAGTTCGAGCAAAAGCTATGGTCGATGGTAGGCACTGTGATTTCTGGACAAATCTGGAATTTTTTTTTTCACGTAGAGGCTTTTCTTGGCAAAATGATTGTGCCCGCAGAAACAAATTCCTGTACACCATGTGCGGGAGAGCTCAACCCCATGCAAAAAAGAAAGAGAGACCTATCATCTATCCACGGGGCGCATATACATGAATTTGCAGGGGTGTGAACTATTTTGGGACCAGCTACATTTCTTGGAGACAGACTCCCATTGATATAGTTGTATGATCCGAATTTCCTAGATAATTACAATTTACAGGACGGTAGTAATCAGTGGCGTACCCAGGATTTCTCTCAAGGGGGAGGGGCATGCAGTATGTTGTGTGATCGCCGGCCTGGGGAGGGGTCCAAGAGGAGGGTGTCCCCCAACCCTTTGAAAATATTTGAAAAATTGGGTGACCTCACATGCAATCTGGTTCCACATATGCTACCTTCTGAAGTAAAATTTGTGTTACAAAATTTACGTATTTTTAGGAACTAAAATGAAAAAAATTGGTACCAGTGAGGGGAACCATGGGGAGACACCCCCTTCTCTTTGAATATTTTTGAAAAATTGGGTGTCCTTACATACAATCTGGTGCCACATATGCTACCTTTTGAAGTAAAATTTGTGTCACAAAATTTACATATTTTTTGGAACTAAAAAAAAATGGCATTCGTGAGGGGAGGCATGACCCAATGCCCCCGCCCGGGCCCCTCTGCGTACGCCACTGGTTGTGATAATCATAGGCATGCGGGACTTTTCCAATTTGGGGGGCAGACAATGTTTTTTCCGAATCTCAAAAAGTTGCCCGAAATTCCTTTCAGTTCAGGTGCATTAAATAGACCACCAAACCACTACATGCGCACATGCGCGCGAAAACATTTCCACATTTTTCGGGCATTCGTTCAAAAATTCAGGAACTCAGTAGAAAATTCGGGCAGTCTTTCACTTTTACTTCATCTCTGCCGGTCTTTGAAGCAGACTATTTTATGTCCAAAAACTTCTCCTTTTGCCATGGGGTTTAAAATATCTTCCATACAGTGACAAGCTAAGCTGTATGCCATCCAGCATGGAAACTTTGTTCCCATACATACTTCCCACTCGACTACACATACCCGCTCCCCGACTGAATTAGTTCTGGATTCTCCACTGGTAATATGTTCTTAGTATTTCTTCTAAGTTATATTTACTGGAAAGAAAATGTAAAGAAGGTACAAGATATGCGTGTTTAAGTTCGGCGACAGAATTTCCCCAACGGGAGTAGGACAAACCTCCCCTACGCTGGGTCGGGAAACCGGAACACTGACAACAGGTTTCCGGCTGAGACCAGCAAAGCCAAATTTGTTGGGTTTTAATTTTGGATGCTTTTAAGAAAATTTAAACATTTTAGGATTTTATTGCAGACAATTTAGAATTTGTTCTTATTAAAGTCATTTTGGATTTCCTTTTCAAGAATCTATCCTCCTTGCATGATGGCAGAAATAAGTAAAAGCGAACTGGAGACAGTATACTTTTTGCCCTGCCTATAAAATTGCCCGCACTGGGAAAACTGGAAGGGAAATGTTCGGGTCCGGCTGAAAGGGTGGGGTGGCAGCCTACATTAAGGACGGGTCACACTAGAACCATTTCGGATAGGATTACGGTCCGATTTTTGCAAGTTTCAGTTAAAATATTCTCCATCCCTGATCAGAAAGAGCCAAAAATTTGCCAACCTGTGTAAATATATGATTTGTATCAGAGGACTACGAAAATGAAATGTAAACTACTTATTTCGTAACGTCACATCGACAGACAGCCTTTATTGGACACGCTTACAAACATCGAATTGATTTTCGAACAAATATCGCTCTCTTGAGCGATATAAGTTATATAATGGTTGCAGAACAGTTTACCCTGAGACACACTGGTATCCTTAGAACAAAGTCTAAATAAAAAACAATTGGGCCGATTTAGAAAAATTCGGATCGGACTTCGGATTGAAAATTGCTGTAGTGTAACCAGCCGTTTACAACGGGTCATGCATGACACCCTCAGGCGGGGACGCGGAATTTTTTTTCCCAGGACGAATGAGGGCCATTTTCGGCAATTTTCATAGCAATTATGAAAATTGAAAAATTGTACAGAACAGAGTTTCACACCCTTTTGTAACTCGCAGCCCATTTTTTATGTAAAATCGACCGATGTCTATCTTTCACCATTAAAATGAAGTTCCAACTCGACCGTACGCGTACGCGTGAGCGAACAAGTCCATTTGTGTCAAACGACGGTGACGTAAACGATATCAAACTCAGATTTCTATACTTTTTTGCAATCTCTCAACAATTATACCATGATCTCTAAACCAAGATACAACAAAGAAATTACAAGTAGCAGCATCACTGGCATTAGTGAATTTCAAACTTGGCACCAGTGAACCAAACACCAAGTTGCATTAAAATGTAAATTGCCTGCACAGATGTAAAGGCTAGGGGTGGCGCCACAGGGGGCAAGGGGCAGCCGCCCCTATAAAGTGGAAAAGAGAAGGAAAAGAAGAGGGGAAAAGAAGAAAAGGAGAAAACGAATAAGAAGAAAGGAGGACGCGAAAGAGAAAGAACAAAAAGAGAAGAGGATGGATGGAGTAGGCCTATATCTGATCCAAACAATTTATCCAGAGCTTTCAGGAGGCCATATTCCTGTTGTTGGTAGCCTTCAGATACGCTTTTATAATGCACAAATGAAGTAAGGAAAATTTTCGTAATAGTTCAAGAATGTTTCTGTGGACTCCACGCTCGTATTTTTGCCTGACAACTTTCCCTGAATAAAAGACCAAATAAAAAGTTGCAACGTATATAAAGAGGGGGGGGGGGTTAGGAGGTTTGTTGACAACATACCCTTCTCTTAGACAAAAAAGGCTTCTGTCCTCTTTCACAACCAAAATTATGAACATTTTCCAGAATATGAACAGTTCTAAAACTGTCCCTAAGACAGCACCATTTTGCATCTAGGCAACCTTACATTAACAAAAATTTCTCAAAAGGAGGGGGACATCAACTCTCCATACACCCCTTCCCCAGCACGGCCCTCTTCACCCGACCAAAAATTAGAATTCACTACATTAAGAACATTTTCCAGCCATATATGATCAGTTAAAAAATACACCAAAGACAGGTCCATTTTTCATCTAAGCAACCTTAAATTACCAAAAATTTCTCAAAGGGGGGAGGGGAACCCCCTCCCCAGGACAGCGATCACTCACCCAATTCTTTGCCTTTGTCCCCCCTATCGAAATACCCTAGCGCCGCCCTGGCAAAGGCAAAGTTTGCTGTCTATCAGACGGCGTTCTGAGGCCCATCACTTGGTGGGTGGTGGTCCACTTGTTGAGAAAAGCTGTTATAGAACAAAATTTGGTGATAAATGTTTGACCGAGGAGTTCTTTAGATTTCAGGACCACGACCTCACTAAAGCAGCATTTCTCAAGCGGTCGACTGCAGGCTAATGGAGGGCAGTGGAGAGCTGTCTGCCGGACCGCGAAAACTGCCAGAAATATTTGGAAATTTCGATGCTTTTCTATCAGTGTGGGAGGTCTCGAGGCTAATTTGAGGCCTTAGCCTCGTACATCTGGCCTCCGAATTTCTAGTAGTGGCTTTTGAGCACTCAACGACGGTCAGTTCTTAAATGGGCCTAATAATTGACCAAATAATAATTTCCCCTTGTTAAATGATACACAGCAGCTAGGGGATGCATCAGAGGAAGGCAGCGTTCTTGGGGCTGTAGCCGGGCCGTACCTTGTAGGGAAGCGGAAGGGGCAATGAGAACAGTTTACCCTGAGATTTGCAAATGGTAAATGAAATTTGGCCTGTCTGAGGAGAAAGCTGATGAAATGCTTTAAATATTAATTATAATTCTAAGGCTCTGCAAACCCACAAGAAAAACTTATGTAAGGGTTCCTTTTTCCTAAATTTTCCCGGGGTGCCCCCCCCCCCCTCCAGGACTCTGCTGTGAACCTGTTCTTATATGAATTACTCCTCATAACCAATGTGCCATCCTCCTCCTATATTATGCACAACTTCAATATACCTGCATGCATCTACGCAAGCTAAAGATCTTAAGTATTATTCTTATACCGTGCCACAGCACGCTTTTTTTAAAAAATAGCCCATGATAGTTTTAATATTATAACCTAAACTCAATGAGCTTGTAAGGTAAATTTTAATTCTAATCAAATCTACCTATTCTTGTTGCAATCTAAATTTGTTTCTAAAGCATGAAATTTAAAAATAAAGAATGCTTATATGCAAATTACAAGGTCTAAAATGTGTCATTCCCCCCATCTGTGAGGCATTTCGTTTAATCATTTTCCTGCAAGGCCTTCGCTACGGTTATGCGTCAACCGACGGCGGTGGGTCCCCACTCTCATGAGGGAGCAGTCTGCTTTGGGTACCAGCCTTGTAGAGTTACCATGCCACAGCCGAAAAACCAGTAAGTAGTTTTGAAGCTTTAACAAGGATAGCACTATTTTAAATCTAGAGGACCGAAAAGAAAATTTTTCAAAGAATATAGGTGTCACCCCTCCCCTCAGGCACCATTCTTTTCAATTACCTCCCCCCCCGAGGAAAAATCACCAAATAATGAGTATTCCTAAACATACATCAGTTCAAAGCTAAACCAAGCTTTACCAAAGATAGCACAACTTTACCCCTAATTAAGCCACTTCACACAGCAAAAAATTCTCAAGGACTAGGAAAGTCATCCCCTGCCTTTTAGACAGTACCTCTTGCTTTGCGCCTAGCAAAAATAGGAAAAACTTACTAAATCATAACAATTTCTAAAGATATAACCAGTTCGAAGCTTTGCCAAAGATATCACCATTTCCTACCTAAGTTGGGCTTTACATGTCACACCTCCCCTCAGCACCCCCCCCCCCACCAGGATGACATCCATAAACAGGTGAAAACGATGGGTCCGAACGAGTGTCAAATATACGCACGTACGTCTTTCGATGCTCTGCTAAGATAGTGTTATGGACTTTCCCCTAGGGATTTCGCCCAAGCCACTGTCCTGCCTCACCCTACACCACGCCAATCACACCACCTCACATACCACTCTCATCTCACCCCTCTGCCCTGCCCCCAAACTTACAAGATGTTTTCTGATTTCTCTGATTTGTTTTTCAAAATAAATACATGCAATTACGAATACTGGGGGTGGGGCTCAGATTTGTTTTAATTAAAATGCAAAACTTTCACTCCAGCACCACATAAAGATTTAGACCTTAAGTCCACCAGGACGTCACCGATGGATCTGGTCAAAGTTGTACTCTCTTATGCATTTCTTTATATTTATTTTCATGTTGTGCTTTCATGTCTTTTTCCCATACTTAAATTTGTATTTCGACATTTAAAGGAAAAGGAAATTCTGTTTTCTAAGTAAGTACAAATGATTAAGTAACAAATTATAAACAAGTATAGCAACAAACAGCTTCATTGCATCTTGTTCCGTTCTAGATATAGCTATTTATTGCAATGACAGGGTACCACCATTTGAAGAAAATGATGACTTGTAGCAAGTATGTTATGATGTCATAGAGCCACATCAAATTATACATTGGCTATGTAGTTTTTTAAAATCTGTCTCAATAATTTCTTTGACACCATGGGTACGGTTAAGTTTCTGTCTAAACTATTTATTTCCCAGACTGTAAATTTTTAGAAAGGATGCACAACATTTTTATATTTCATTTCCTAAAATGAAAAACTAGCCCAAAGAAAACAAAGATATACATAAGAGCTTTGTCCTAATGTGGCTCTGATCAGACATTATGGACTTACTTTATGTCATCTTATGGTGGCACTCTGTCTATAGACCACATATTTTCTTTTTTTTTATTGAAAAAATAAACCTCCCGGGTCGACGTCATCGTTTTTATGTGCATTTTTTAAAAATAAGAAAATTTGATCTCTGACATCGTTTCTGACGGTTTTTCCATAAATATATATTACCCCAAATCACTCCCACCAAATCCCACCTGGGAGTTGCCCCCTCAATCAAACGTTCTTCCCATACTTGCGACCATGCTGTATCAATTATTCAATATGCTCTGCCGCGCACAGACCATTGTCGATTCACTGAAAATGTGCTGAAAGTCCGTACTGATATCGAATAATACACAACTGTCACAGACTGCGAGGTCGGTTTAGTACCAGCATGCCATGGCAAAGTAGTAACCAGCAAGCCCAACGGCTTAAGGAATCCTTGCCATAGAAAATGCTGGGATTTTTTGGGGAATTCTTGGGAAATTTTGCTTTTCAACCTCGAATGACGCTGACCTCCTCAAAACAAAAAGGTTCTTCCTCCAACCATAAAGCATCCATGTACCACGTATGAAATCTATCCAAGCTTACTACATTGAGAAATCGTGTTAAGAAGGTTCTCACACTTTGACTCCAGACCCCAGATGAACTTTTACCTTAACCAAAGACAGTATGGTTCTTCTTCTCACCTTAAAGCATGCACGTACCAATTATGAAATCTGTCCAAGCTTCCTACCTTGAGATATCTTGTAAACAACATTTTCAATGTTTGACTCCACATGACCCCAGATGACCTTTGACCTCCAAAAGAAACAATAGGGTTCTCCCTGTTAACATGACAAATCTATATACCAAAAAATGAAAAAGTTTCAGTCATTGCTACCTCGAGATAATAGTGTTTAAAAGCCATTTACAAATTTTTCGCAGTTTAACCTCCAGTAACCTCTAATGACCTTTGACCTTCACCGAAAACAACAGGGTTCTTCTCAACATGACAAATCTACATACCACATATAAAAGTGTCCGTCATTGCTAGCTTGTGATATCGTGCTTACAAGGTTGTCGGTTTTTGACCTCTGGTGACCTCAAATGACCTTCAACCTCCACCAAAAACAATAGGGTTCTTTCTTTCAACATGACAAATCTATATACCAAATATGAAAAGTGTCGGTTCTTGCTATCTTGAGATATCGGGTTTACAAAGTGTTCGGCTTTTGACCCCTAGTGACCTCAAATGAACTTTGACCTCCACCAAAAACAATGCGGTTCTCCCTCTCAACACAAAAAATCTATATACCAAACGTGAAAAGTGTCAGTCATTGCTACCTCGAGATATTAGTGTTTACAAGCCATTTACAAGGTTTTCGCAGTTTAACCTCTGGTGACCTCAAATGACCTTGGACCTCCACCAGAAATAACAGGGTTCGTTTTCTTTAGATGGCAAATCCATATACCAAATATGAAAAGTTTCGATCATTCCTACCTCGAGATATCGTGTTTAAAAGGTTTTCTGTTTTTGACCTCTGGTGACCTGAAATGACCTTTGACCTCCACCAAAAACAATATAGTTCTTCCTCTCAACATGACAAATCTATATACCAAACATGAAATGTGTCAGTCATTGCTACCTCGAGATATTGGTGTTTACAAGCCATTTACAAGGTTTTTGCAGTTTAACCTCCAGTAACCTCAAATGACCTTTGACCTCCACCGAAAACAACAGGGTTCATACATACATACATACACACATACATACATACATACATACATACGCACGCACGCACGCACGCACACACACACATACATACATACATACATACATACATACATACATACATACCCACATACATACATACATACATACATGCATGCATGCATGCATGCATGCATGCATACATACATACATACATACATACATACATACAT